>CAUYRT010014956.1:0-22257 GCA_963574885.1 Lepilemur ruficaudatus | reverse complement strand
ACACATGAATAGAAATTTCTCGGAAGAATACATGCAAATGGCCCAAAAATATTAATATATGAAAAAATGCTCAACATCATTAGTCATCTGAGAAATGCAGATCAAAAATGCAATGAGATGTCATCTCACCCCAGTTAGAATAGCTATTAGCCATAGTTGTGATAGAGACCATATGTGGTGATCTCATTGCTTGCCACTACTGTTCAGTGCACTAAAAATTGCAATGATGCAGTTATAACTTCAGAGCATTTTGCTTACCATGTATCACTGTACATTATATTTACTTTTTTATTACCAGTGCATTCCTGTCATGTCTAAGCAAGAAGAGAAAAAGTAGGCCTTGTATATCATGCTTTTAATGTTCAGTGGAGTTTAGATTATTTTGTTAACAAATTAGATGGTAAAGCATTGTTTTTATTATACAATCACACTATAGCTGTGTTGAAAGGATGCATCATACATTGACATTATCAGATTATTCATCACAGTATTCCAAATACATAGGAAAACAACTGTTAGAAAAATTAGAAAATTCAATATGGAATATCTTATTACAGCAAAATTTCTTTCCAAAAGAAAAAATGAGACTTCAGCCAGAGTAAGTTTCTGAGTGGTTCATTTGTTAGCCAAGCAAGGATTACTGATGGCAAATTAATTAAATCATATTTGATTGTAGCAGGTGAAGAAATGTGTTCTTTTGGTGAATTGAAGACATTGGGAGCAACATCAGTAGTCAGTCAAAAAACAAGACAAATGATTTCAAGTGGTTTTCCTTGGCTTTTAATGAGTTGAGAGATCCTACTGATATTCCTTAATTGCTGATATTCCAAATTGTTGATTTGAAGAATTAATACCAAGTTCAAAATGATAAAGTATTAGCCCTATGAATAATCTGCCTGCAACAACTGCAGGTGAGAATACCTTCAAATAAGTTGAGACACCCCTATCAGTACAACCTGAAGTGGTATCTTCTAAAATGTGTTATAATTGATGGTGATGAAAAATGTGTGGAGCACTAAAGGCTTGGTTGAACAAATTAGCCAAGGTTTTGAAAATGAAGTGTGTTCGGAGCTTTGATTATTCAGCAGGTACTTGGCAGAGAATATTTGAATCTATCATATGTTATCGAAATGGTAGTATAACAGTTGAATTCATTCACTCCTGTGGACTTTAACCATTGTAGGTTCTGTGAACTTTTGTCAGAAACAGAAGCAGAATGTCCTAACTTGTCCTTCCACACAGAAGTTCAATGACTTAGTGGTGATTTTTTGAGCTCAGAGCCAAGATTGGATTTCAAGAGAAGAACCTCCTTGAATCACTACTATTAAACATCAAATGACTTTGGAAATTAGCTTTTGCTGCACCTTAACAAAGTTTCTTAATGAATTCAACCTAAAATTACAAGGGAAACAGCACTTACATGAGAAACTAATACTGACACAAAGTCATTTTGATTTTTGTCGTTTGAATTGCAAGTAATGTCAAACCACTTTGTACTCTTCCTGAGGTGTGTGAGTTAAAACAAAAAATATCTTCATTCCTACAGAAATTTGTAGCAGATTTATTTTCCAGCATTTTTTGGAACATGATGCAAATGCAAAGGAGATTCCATATTTCAAAATCCATTTAACTGTGCCCCTGAGGAGCTTCCACCTAACCTTCAACTGGAAGTAATTACTCTGTGATGTAATGACATGCTAAAAAGAAAACATCAAAAGGACCTAACAGAATTTTATAAATGCCTTCCAAGTGATAAATATACTCAATTAAAATCACATGATTGTGGATTGATATCAGTCAGTATTTGGCAATGCCTATCTGTGTGCAAAGACATTTTCAATGATAAAATCTGTTTTTACTATTTTCACAAGGTTATACAACCCTCACCAATATCTAATTCCAGAACATTACATCATATCCAAAAGAAACCCCATACCTCTTAGCAGTTACTAATTTTCTCCTTTCCTTATACACTGGCAATCATTAGTCTACTTTGTATCTCTATGAATTTGTTTATTCCGAACATTTTAAATAATTGGAATCATATACTATGTGGCCTTTTGTGTCTGGCTTCTTTCATTTAGCATGTTTTCAAGGTTCATCCATGGTATGGAACATGTCACTACTTCATTCCTTCTTACCATTGGATAACTTTTCATTGTGTGGATGTACCATATTTCATTTATCCATTCATCAGTTGATGGAAATTTGAGTTGTTTCCACATTTTACTATTATGAATAATGTTCCTGTAAACATTCATGTACAAGGTTTTTTGTTTGAACACCTATTACCAATTTTTTTTTTTTTCGAGACAGAGTCTTGCTCTGTCACCTGGCTCATAGTAACCGCAAACTCCTGGGCTCAAGCGATCCTCCTGCCTCAGCCTCCTGAGTAGCTGGGACTACAGGTGCACACCACAACACTGGCTAATTTTTCTATTTTTAGTCGAGATGGGTTCTTGCTCTTTCTTAGGCTGGTCCCGAACTCCTGACCTCAAGTGATCCTCCTGCCTTGGCCTCCCGGAGTGCTAGGATTACAAGTATGAGCCACTGCACCAGGTCCTATTTTCAATTCTTTTGGGTATGTGGAGTGGAATTGCTGTATGTTAAAAAAAATTAGCCATCCTAGTTGGCATAAAGTGGTATATCACTGCAGTTTTGATTTGTATTTCTTCAACAACTAATGATGTTCAGCATCTTTTCATGTGCTTATTTGCCACTTGTATATCTTTTTTTGGAAAAATATCTGTTTAAATCCTTTCTACATTTTAAATTGGGTTATTTGTCTTTTTATTGTTGAGTTGTGAGTGAAAAATACAAATTCCCCACCACTGACTTTTAATGTTTAACAGAAAAGGTGTCTTTTGAACTTAGTGACATAGATAAAAACAAGCTGAAAGAAATAGAAAGTACAAAGGGTATTCTTAAGTAGCTCTTTTTGTGTAGATGGTCATAAGTCTTAAGACCAGTTTAAACTGTTTTAAGCTGCCTTAGTATCCTTTAGTTAATTGTAATACTAAAAAGTATTAAAGGCATGTACTGCACATGCTTAACCTGTATGGTACGTAAACATGTGATTTAAGAAAAGAAATTAAAGGTTGCCAGAAAGGAATTTAAGGCTCCTTAAGTAGGTAGGCAGTGTAGATTTTACTCTCTGAAGAACTCTTGCTGCCCCAGGAGTGAGTGCCAGGAGGATTCCTATCTGGACTAGGAATGAGAGCCCTGTTTAAGTAACCTCTAATAAACTCATCTAACTTGCCAAGCTGGATTTGTCTGAGTCATTTCTTTGGTCTCTCTGACACCATCTCAGTTTGGAGGGTGGTCTTTCTTCACTGTCCTGGGATTTTCTGGAAACAAGTTTTAAAGGTTTATTATGCATTCTGGATACTACACCCTTATCAGATATCTGATTTGCAATATTTTATTCCATTTTGTGGATAGTATCTTCACTTTCTTTTTTTTCCTTTTTAGTTGACATGTATTAGTAATAATTTTATGTATTTATGGGATTCAGAATGATATTTTCATACATGTATACAATGTGTAATGGTCAAATTAGAGTATTTAGCATATCCACCACCTCAAACATTTATCATTTCTTTGTGTTGGTGATCTAAATAATGTGTACACATGGACATAGAATGTGAAATGATAGACATTGGAGACTAAGAAGGGCAGGAGAGCAGGAGGAGGGTGGGTGATGAGAAATTACTTAATGGATACAATGTACATTATTTGGGTGATGGATACACTAAAAGCCCAGACTTCACCACTATACAATCTGCCCATATAACAAAATTGTACTTATACCTGTTAAATTTATGCACATAAAAAAATAAAGGAAAAAATTGCTCTTCTAGCTATTTGGGAATATACAATAAATTATTGTTAATTATAGTTACCCTATAGTGCTATAGAACAGTAGAACCTATTCCTCCTATCTAGCTGTACTTTTGTACTTGTTAACCAACTTCTGGCTATCCCATTCTTCCCCCTACCCTTCCTTACTTCTAGTAACTACTATTCTACTCTCTACTTCTATGAGATCAACTTTTTTTTAGCTTTTAAGTATGCATGAGAACATGTAGTATTTTTATTTCTGTGCCTGGCTTATTTGTCTTTACATGACATCCTCTAGCTCATTCATGTTGCCAAGAATGACAGAATTTTGTTCTTTTTAATGGTTAAATAATATTCCATTGTGTGTATATACCTCATTTTCTTTTTTTTTTTTTTTACTTTTTTCATTTTCTTCATTCATTCATCTACTGATGAATACTTAGGCCGATTCATATCTTGAAAATTGTGAATAGTGCTGCAATAAACATGGGAGCGCAATTATCTCTTTTATATAGTGATTCCCTTTCCTTCAGATATATGCCCAGTATGGTTGCTGGACCATATGGTAGGTCTATTTTTAGTTTTTTGAGGAACCTCCATACTGTTTTTTATAATGGCTATACTAATTTACATTCTCACCAACAGTGTGTAAGAGCACCATTTTCTCCCAATCCTTGCCAGCATTTGTTTTTTTGTCTTTTTGATCATAGCTATTCTAATGGGGGTGAGATGATATCTCATTGTGATTTTGATTTGTATTTCCCTGATAATTAGTGATGTTGAGCATTTTTTCATATACATGTTAGCCATTTGGGTGTCTTCTTTTGGGAGTTGTCTATTCAGCTCCTTTTCCCAAAGAGTACACTCTGGATAGGCATTTAGAATAATCTTTCCCCAAAAGTGTGTTCTGCCAAAACATGATTATATTTATGAGGATTACTGGGGAAAATTGGTGATAACCAAATAAATCAAGGGAGCGTTAGGTTAAACAAACTTAAAGGTGTTTTATTGCAGGATCATTCAGTCCTTTTTATGCAAATGTGCTTCCCGGTACATCAAGAATGTTGGCAGTGGGGATATAATATGCGGTGTTACCCACCTCATTTGACTGTGGAATTTTCTTTACATTGAGTTACTTACAGCACTTGTGTTCTACAGCATACACTATTGGTTTAGGAACATTTTTAAAAAGCTCTGGTGTGTAGTTAGAATTTTACAAGACACACTTACACACACAAGTATGATTGGAAATTATAAGCTCTGGACTCCTACTTCCAAATACCGTGAGCAAAGTCTTTACTGGCTTCCAGGTCCTGAAGAAGCTGTCACTATCACTTGGACTCAGGTTGAACTTTGAAGCCTGATGGAAAGCACGTAGGATTGAAGCAGGACAGCTCCAATCGTAGACTCTTTGAGTGACCTTGAATTACTTGCTTTGCCAATCTGGGGTTTAATCTTTCCCTCTGCAGAATGCCTTCTTGCCTACATTTTATTTTTATTGTATTTAATTTTTATTTATAAATTGACAATTTATAACTGTATGAGTTAATGTACAAAGTGATGTTGTGATTTAGGAATATAATGTGGAATAATTTAATCAAGTTAGTTAACATATCCATCACCTCAAATACTTAATATTTTTTGTGATGAGAACATTTGAAATTTACTCTTAGTTTTCAAATGTGCACTACTCTATTATTAACCATATTCAGCACACTGTGCAAAGAACTAAAAAAATATTCCTTCTGTCTGAGATTTTGTACCCTTTGTCTGTCATCTCCCCATCCCTTTCACTAACCCCAGCCTCTGTAACCCCATTCTACTCTTTGATTCTATGAGTTCATTTTTTTTAGATTCCACGTATAAGTGTATATATGAAGTATTTGTCTTTCTGTGCTTGGCTTATTTCACTTAGCATAATGTTCTCCAATTCCATCCATGTTGTCATAAATGATAGAATTGCCTTCTTTTTATTAAGACTGACTAGTATTCCATTGCATATGCATACCACATTTTCTTTATCAATTTATCTGCTGATGGATGCTTGGATGGATTCCATAACTTTGTTATTGTGAGTAGTGCTGCAATGATCACAGGGGTGCAGACATCTTTTTGACAAATTGACTTCAGATCTTTTGGGTAAATACCCAGGAGTGGGATTGCTGTATCACATTGTAATTCTATTTTTAGTTTTCTGAAGTATCTCTATAGAGTTTTCAATAATGGCTATATTAATTTACATTCCCACCAACAGTGGAATGTTGAATCACCAAGAGTTCCCTTTTCTTTACAACCTTGCCACCATCTGCAATCTTTCATCTTTCATCTTTTTTATAATAGCCATTCTGAGAGGTGTGAGATGATCTCACACTGTCATTTCAATTTGCATTTCCCTAATTTAGTGTACAGGTCTTTTACCTTTTTGGTTAAAATTATCCCTAAGTATTTTACTTTTTCTTACAGCTTCATAAGTGGGATTGTTCTCTTGATTTCTTTTTCAGATAGTTCATTGTTAGTGCCACTGATTTTTGTGTGTTAATTTTGTATCCTGCAACTTTACTATATATGTTTATTAGTTCTAAAAGTTTTTTGTTGAAGTCTTTAGGATTTTCTATACATAAGATCATGTTGTCAACAAACAGTGACAGTTTTACTTCTTCTTTTTCTATTTGGATGCATTTTATTCCTTTCTTTTGCTCTGGAAAGGACTTCCAGTACTATGTGAATAGAGGTGGTAAGAATGAGCATCCTTGTTTTGTTCCATCCAGATCTTAGAGGAAAGGCTGTTAGTTTTTCACCCTTGAGTATAATGTTAGCTGTGGGATTCTCATATATGGCCTTTATTGTGTTGAGGCAAATTCTTCTATACTTAAAAGTGGTAAAAATTTTTATTATGAAAGGATACTAAATTTTGTCAAACACTTTTGGTGCATGTAATGAGATGATCATATGATTTTTGTGTTTCATTCTGTTAATGTGATGTCACAGTTATTGATTATCATATGTTGAACCATCCTGGCATCCCAGGGATAAATCTCACCTGATCATGGTGGATGATTCTTTTAATGTGTTGTTGAATTTGGTTTGCTAGTATTTTGTTGAAGATTTTTGCATCTATGTTCATCAAGGACATTGGCCTGTAATTTTTTTTTCTTGTAATGTCTTTGTCTGTCAGGGTAATACTGGATTCATAAAAAAGAGTTTGGTAGTATTCCCTCCACTTTGATTTTTTTTGGTAGAGTTTGAGAGTATTTGATTTTTTTTCTTTAAATGTTTGGTGGAATTCTGCAGTGAAGCCATTAGGTCCTGGGTTTTTCTTTGATGAGAAACTGTATTACTGATTGAGTCTCTTTACTCATTATTGATCTGTTCAGCTTCCATTTCTTCATGATTCATTACTGGTAGGTTATATGTGTGTAAGAATTTATCCATTTCTTGTAGGTTATCCAATTTGTTGATGTGTAATTTTTATACCCTCTTATGATCCTTTGTATTTCTGTGGTATCAATTGTAATGTCTTCTCTTTTATATCTGATTTTATTCATTGAAGTCTCTTTTTTTTCTTCATCAATTTTGTTTATCTTTAAAAAATAAAGTTTTGTCAATCTTTTTTTAAAAATTGCTTTTCTAGTCTGTATTTCATTCACCAATATTTCTCCACTGATCTTTATTATCTCCTTCCTTCTGCTCAGTTCAGACTTAGTTTTTTTTTCCTTGTTCCTTGAGGTATAATGTTAGGTTGTTTATCTGAGATCTTTCTCTCTTTAATGTAATTATTTATTGCTACAGACTTTCTTCTTAAAACTGCTTATTCTGTATCCCAGAAGTTTTGGTATGTTGTGTTTATATTCTTTTTTTTTTGTCTGAAAACATTTTTAATTTCCCTTTTAATTTCTTCAGTACTCAATAGTTGTTCAGGAGTATGTTGTTTAATTTTTGTGTATTTATAAATTTTCCAAAATTCCTCTTGGTATTGATGTCTAGTTTCATACCATTGTAGTGAGAAAAAAAATGCTTGATATAATTTCAGTCTTCTTAGATTTGCTGAGGCTTTTTTTGTGCTCTAATATATGATCTATCCTGGAGCATATTCCATGTGTACTTCAGAGGAATGTGTATTCTGCTGTTGTTGGATGGAATGTTTTGTATATGTTTGTTAGGTCCTTTTATTGTAAAGTGTCGTTCAAGTCCAATATTCCTTACTAATTTTCTGTCTGGATGATCTGTTCATTATTAAAAGTGGGATATTGAACTCCCCTACTATTATTGTACTGTAATCTATTTCTCCCTTCAAATCTTTTAATGTTTGTTTCATATATTAATATTAGGTGCTCTGATGTTGGGTGCATATATATTTATAATTGTTATTCTCCTTTTAATGAATTGACCTCTTTATTACTATATAAATCCTTCTTTGTCTCTTTTTACAGTTTTTCACTTGAAGTTTATTATATCTGATATAAGTGTAGCTACCCCTGCACTTTTTTGGTTTCCATTTGCATGGCATATCTTTTTCCACTTCTTCACTTTCAGTCTGTTTGTGTCTTAAAAGTAATTCTCTTATAGGCAGCATATATTTGGGTCATTTTATTTTTAATGCATTCAGTCACTCTGTGTCTTTTTACTAGTGATTTTTTTTTTTTTTGAGACAAGTCTCACTTTGTTGCCTGGACTAGAGTTCCGTAGCGTCAGCCTAGCTCACAGCAACCTCAAACTCCTGGGCTCAAGCGAGCCTTCTGCCTCAGCCTCCCGAGTAGCTGGGACTACAGGCATGCACCACCATGCCCGGCTAATTTTTTACATGTATTTTTAGTTGGCCAATTAATTTCTTTCTATTTATAGTAGAGACGGGGTCTCGCTCTTGCTCAGGCTGGTTTCGAACTTCTGACCTTGAGCGATCCACCCGCCTCGGCCTCCCAGAGTGCTAGGATTACAGGCATGAGCCACAGTGCCCAGCCTCGGTGGGATGTTTTTTGGAGACTCTGCCCCTCAAATATTGTGGCTACTTGGGGGCGCGGTCTGTAAAGGAGAGGGGGGCTGCTGCTGGAGGGACCCCTTTTCCTTACCCAGTGTAAGGCGGTGAGTCGGTTCATGTCGTCCTCAGCAGCTGAGCGATGTCCTTGTTTTTATCACCATAAACGCACGCATTTAAACATGGTCGATGGTTTCAGTCCCTCGAAGTTCGCATTTTTGGTGCAGTTCAGCTTGTGCCGGGGCTGCGTCTCCGGGCTGTTCCCTGACGCGTGTTGTAAGCCACGATGCTGAGTCTTGGCCGTGTGGAATGTCACAGTCTTGCCCTTTGCGCCCCCAGACCCAGAAGTGGTCCTTTCTCCAGAAGAGCTGGTTCTTCTGGTGGGAAATGTCTTTGAAGGCCGGACCCGGGACTCGGGCCTTCGTTGCCGCTGGGGTGCAGCCTTTGCGGCGGACAGCTGGGAAGTGTGTGGACACGATCTCGTGAGTGCCTGTGGCTTTTCCCAGTTCAGGTGGTTCAGAATCAGAGGTGTGTGGTTCTCCTTACGTCTTCGAAAGGACGTCTTTGTCTTCCACATGGAGGGTTCCGGTTCTGGGCTCTCTGGGGTGGGGTGAGGGCTGGGAGGGGCGGAGGGGAGGGGACAGGGCGGGGAGGAAGAAGGAATCCTGGTCTCGCAGACAGAGGAGATGAATCTCACGGCTGCGCATGGTCTGAGCGTGCGCGCTGGGGCTGCCCCGCCCCCACGGGCCTCGAGGACAGGCAGCGCCTCCCACTGTCCGGTTTACGAGTCACGAGAGCCTGCAGCGTGGCCTGCCGCGGCCTCTCCCCTTCCCCGCCTCTCATCGCAGTGCCGCAGAGGGTGGCGCGGGCCCTGCCTCCGGCCTGTCTGCGTGCTGCTGTCTCCGCCCCGTGGTTTCCGAATCTTTCTCGGACTCCTGGCCCCAGGCGGCCCTTCCGCCTTGGCCTCCCCAAACGCGGGCCTGCGTCTCACTCTCTCCCAGACTCTTCTGGAATAGCTCGTGGGAACGTAGGTCTTCGCCTTTTATACCTGAGGGTCAGTTTTAGTATCTTTTCTTTCCTTCAGTATCTTAAATACCGGTTTTTTTCCCCAGTGTAAATGTTGCTGTCGAAGTCCGATGATAATCTAATTTTATTTCCTTTTTTATCTTTTTGCCTAGGTGTCCAAAGACCTTTTCCTTGAAGCCTGTGGTTTTGCTGGAGTGTGTCTGGGATTGGTCATTCCGGGTTTGTGTCCTCGGGTGGGCTGTGCTCTTCCGATGGGCACTTTCACATCTTCTTTATTTAGGAACATCTTGCCCAACGATCGTTAAAAAAAAAAGTTTTGTATTTTCTGTTCTCTTGTTTTCCTTCTCAGGGGTTCCTGTTAATTGTATGTTGTATCTTCTTTACCTGTTTGAGCAATTTTTACTTTCTCTTGAGTGTTAAAAATCTCTTTAAAAAAATTTTTTTTTTACCCTTTTTACGTTGTATTTCTGTCTTTTTTATTTAAGAGATGGAGTCTCACTATATTGCCCAGGCTGGAGTGCAGTGGTGCAATCACAGCTCACTGCAGCCTCCAACTTGGGCTCGACGAATCCTCCTGCCTCAGCTTCCCGAGTAGCTGGGATGACAGGCGCTAATTTTTCTGTATTTTGTAGGGATGGGGTCTCACTATGCTGTCCAGGCTGGTCTCAAACTCCTGAGCTAAAGTGATCTTCCCCCCTCGGCCTCACAAAATGCTGGGATTACAGGTGCGAGCCACGGTGCCGGACCCTATTTCAAATTTAGGATTATTTCTGTAGGGTGGGTCTTTTTCTTTTAACTTTATTTTGAGTTAATTCTAGACTTACAGAAATAGTACATAGAGTTTTCACGTATCCCTCACCTAGTTTCCCCTGACGTTAAATAATGATATGATATTATTCACTAAAGACCTTATTTGATTGTTTTGTTAATTTCTAACAGTATTATTAACTTTATTTTTTAGAGCAGGTTTAGGTTCACTGAAAAATGAGAGAAAGTGCAGAGATTTCCTGCATACTCCCCGGCCTGCTGTCAGCGTCCCATCACCGTGGGGCGTCTGCAACGGCGCGTGACCCTCCGGTGACGCGTCATCACCCCGAGTCCATGGTTTGCATGAGGGCTCGTGCGTGTGCTGTGTGTCCTGTGGGTTCTGACAGATGCGTGACGGCCGCGCCACCCTCGCGTCCTCGAGCAGAGCGTTCGCGCCGCCCGCCTGCCGCCTCCCGGTGCTGCCTCCCCCGCACGTCCCAGCTCCGGACTCGCGGCGTGCAGCCTTGTCAGACCTGCGTCCACGGTTGTCAGTCGGGGCCTCCTGCGAGGAGAGCTGCCCCTGCCTCCCCACGCCCAGCTCCAGCCGTGCCGTCGCCTGCCCACTGCGGTGGCCCCTCTGCGGCAATCTGTTCTGTCGGTTTTCTTGCTCCTGTGGCCCCGGCTTTGGCCACCGTGAGCTCCTTTCGGTTGGTCCCTGTGTCCTTTCGCCGTGACCCACGCTCTTTTGCTTACTTTCTGACACCACGGAGCAGTCCGGGCTCATCTTTTGTTCTCCCCGCCACAGCTGTGGGATTGGCCGTGTCTCCGAGGAGCGCGGGATCCTTTGGCCGGAGACGGTGTTCGGAATCCAGGATCCGGGTGTGGGTTTGTGGCTGACCTCTCACTAGCAGGTGTCTCTCTGCCCCTTGCGTGTCCTGTGGGTTTTGGTGTGCGGAGGCGGTCGCCGTGCTGCTTGGCTTGTAAATACATGACTTTCGGCGTCAGGGGCCGTCCACGTCCGTCGTCACCCGGCCTCTGCCTGTGGGCCCTCGGGTCCCGCGTGGATGCCTTCAGCCTGTCCGAGTCTCTGTTCAGCCTGTGGTTGTATTGCATTTTACGAGCCACGCTGAAAACCGTTTTCTTTTCATAGATGAGTAAACCCCTTCACCTCTGTTGGTGCGACGGGCGTGCTTTGTCCTGACTCTGCCGCAGATTCTGTCACCATGGGCTTGTTTGTCTCCTGTCTCTCCTCCGAGAGCGTGTCCTTGGCTGTCTAGCTGATGGTCCTGTGGGCACTTGGGGGCGCTCCCTCCCGCGCGTCGGTGCGGTCACCTGTGCTTCCACCCGGCAGGCGCAGTGTCGTCTTTGAAAACGGACGGTTTCACGAGGAACGTCTTGGAGCTAATTGCTGCGGGCCGGTTGTCCCAGGTGTCCACTGGGCCCTCGACACCTGTAGAGTTCGGTCTTTTTCTGTATTTGGGAAGTTTTCTTGGATTGTGGTTTAAATGTCCCTTCTGCTCCACCGTACTAACTTTCTCCCTCGGGGACCCTGATGACACGAGAATGGTCCCCTCTGCACCGCCCACTGTTTCCTCCTCACCCTCCGCGCCCCTTGCTGTCTGCTGTGTCCCCACACCCGTCCTCGCGCCACGCCCATCCTCCCCCCCGTGACCATCCCTCTGCGTCCCTGCACCCGTCCTCCCCCCACACCCGTCCTCTCCCTGTGACCGTCCCTCTGCGTCCCCGCGCCCATCCTCCCCCCGTGACCGTCCCTCTGCGTCCCCGCGCCCGCCCTCCCCTCGTGACCGTCCGTTTCTGAGGTAGTTGGGCTCTTTCTTTTCTTTCTGTCTTAAGTCAGGGTTCGGTGAAGTCCAGTTTCATTTCCCTGTTTTTTTATTTTTTGATTTTTAACTGTTGGGGGTTTTTGATTCAAGGTGACTTTCATATGCTTAAGTGCTGGCTTTACGTCTGTTTTGTTGAAAGCGTTGTCTTACAGTTTTGTTTCTCATGGGTGGCCCTGTCCCTGACACACGTGGAGTTTCCTTTTCTGACGGTCCGTGGTTCCCTCCCTCCTGTTCGTGGCTCTTGGTGGTTTCCAGGATCCGTGGGTCAACGGCGCCCTCTCCTGGCGGCACTGTGAAGTGCAGGCCGTGCCGGTGTCCGCTGGCCGACGGGGAGGCTCTGGTCTCGCGGGACCCTGAACTGTCCCCTTCGCTTCTTTCCCGTCACCACCCACTGGTCGGGGTCTCCCCGGGACACCCTCACCCTCTGAGGACCCCTCCCGCCCCACGCTGCAAGGTCCCTTCCCTGGCTCCGACCTGCCTGGACACCTGTTCGGGGTCTCTGGTCTTGGGAGGCCGTAGCCTTCCTGGCTGTGGTTCCCACTGACCTCAGCCCCGCCCCTCCTCTGTCTTTGCCACGTGGCCTTGCCGGGGGTGGCGGTCACACTCTGGGACGTGCCCATTCTCTTACTGGAGTAGCTTTGGGCTTCGGGCTTGCCTCGTCTTCCCCTGTGCAGACGGCGCGATGCTCTCCTGGGTCCGCTCTCCCCTCGCTGTTCACGGTTGTTTTTAGAGGGTCTAGGGTTAGGGTCAGGACGCGGGCAGCTGGGCAGCAGGTTGTCCTCGGCCTCCTGGAAGTGACGTCGGGCTCACACCTGAGGCTTCTGTTACTTCTGTACCTCACAGCCCACTCTCGGTGGCCTGGCCCGTGTGTGTGCAGTTCCCACGGACAGTGGGGCAGGACGGGAGGGGTATGGGCAGGTCTCGTTCCGTCCCAGCTGCACGACACGCTGGTGCTGGCTGGCACTGTGACGCGAGCTGCCTGCTGCCTGGCTGTGCAGTGGGGACGGGGAGCCGGTTAGAAATCCCCACACCCAGAGCCACGTGCTGCTGTCCCAGGCCTGCCGTGCGCTCCTGCTTGGTGGGGCTCCTTGGTGAGTCCGTCCCCCGCCCCCAGGATGGGACGTCTCTCCTCCGAGACAGCCCCGGGGTGCTGGCGGTGCTGGGTCCGAAGTTTCGGGCCGGCTGAGTGGGTGCCAGGGAGTGTGGCAGAGCCCGGAGCAGGGCCCGGGCCGGCTGGGATTCGGGTGGACGGTGTTTCTTCCTGTCGGGTGTTGCGCGGAGCGTGTGCGTGGTGGGATTCACGTGGCACGCCTGAGAGCGCGGGGGGCCTCCTTTTGTTTGCTCCTTCCGAGAGCCCCGGGACGGGGCAGGTTGGGCGTCCACAGTGCCGTCTCCACGAGCCCCGAAGCCGGCGCAGGTCGGTGTGTAGCAAAGGCGATGATGGTGAGGCAGACGTGGTTCCCCTGCCCTGGGCCACGTTTGCAAGCGGAAGGAGAGGTTGGGTCCTGGGCCGGTGGGCTCACCCCCCTGGGGGCGCCCATTCAGTCCGATGATTCTGGAAACAAGTGCCGGAGAGGAGAGAACGAGTCCTTCTCCGGCGTGGCCCTGGCCATGCCCCTGGCGGGCCGTGCCCTAGAGGCTGGTTGAGCATCCAGGGCTGGTCCGTGGTCCGGATGGCCGCTGCCGGGTGGCGTCATGGCGGTGGGGCCCATTCCCCTCCTCGTTCCTTTTCACTGCTGAGCTCGCCCCTGCACTAGGGGGGTGGTCAGTTTGTCTCTAGCACAAAATGCTCCTCGAGGGCTGTTACGGAGAGTGGAGAGGGAACTGCTAAGGAAGTCTGAATAGCTCCCTCAGACAAGGAAGAGTGGCCACCAAGGTGACTCGGGGTGGGTCCGAAGGGGGGACCTCAGTGGTGTCTCCTTCCTTGACCCTCGCCCGAGTGATTAAGGGCGGAGACTCACCGAGAAGCAGGCAGAGTGGCCCTGGGACCGGAGACGGGAGAAGGGACACAGCAGGGCACGGCCACTGGGCCCCTGGCTGCAGGGCCGCTGGCTCTCAGGGCGGTTGGGACTCGCGACCTCCGGTGTCTTAGACCTTGCGGGAGAAATGCCGTAAAATGCCGCTGTGACCTTTGCACCCGAATACACACGAGCAACTTTAACATCAGAACGCAGACGCTTAGTTTTGCCGAACGGAACAACAGGGGCTGTCCGTTGGGAGTTCCGTAGTCTGTGCCCGGTGGGGTGACGTGATGGAGGTGAGGTGACACAAGGCCCTTGGGGGACCTCTGAGCACAAGTCGCCCCTTTTCCTCCTGCCCTCAGCCGCCTCCGAGCAGCACTAACACGACTGTCTCTTTCTCGCCACCAGGGGTCGGGCCCAGGCTCCGTGGTCCCAGGCAGCTCCGGCGTCGGAACCCCCAGGCAGTTCACGCGGCAAAGAATCACGCGGGTCAACCTCAGGGACCTCATATTTTGTTTAGAAAACGAGCGCGAGACAAGCCATTCACTGTTGCTCTACAAAGCATTCCTCAAGTGACGCGGACGGCACGGCGTGTAGCAGCGCCTGGGACGCTTTTATATGTTTGCAGATGACGCCTTTTGTAACAAGCAAACGGGAAATTGTTTAAAAACAGCCACCTCTTTACAATGGAACAGTTTTATATTCCTGTTTCTAAATCAGCTCTTCAGTATGAAAGAAAATACATTTCTGTAACCGAGAGAATACAAAGGCCTGTGGATACTCTTAAGGACAATTAAATCTTAACTCATCTTTGATTGAGTGGCCTTCTTGCCAAACAAGCCATATATAAAGACTGATGGATCGTTTAGCAAATAATTAGCTGCCCTCTGTCACCGCGTAGCAGTTTCCGCGTTACCTGTGCATCTTGTTTTGGTCCACCTGACTTACGGTGGGTGTGTCTGCGGTCGGCGACCTCCTTTCGTTTGTTTTATTTTTGTAAAGTCAGTTGGCAAAGCAAACTGATTTTTAGGCTATTTATCTACCCCCCCTGCCCCTGCCCCGCCCCCGTTCAGAATCCTCGAGGAACACGCGAGTCACCGTAGCGCCCCCGCCTCGGAGCGCGACCGCGTTTCTGCCTGGTGGGGGCCGGGCCGCGCAGGCGGCCCCCGAGTGTGTGGTCAGCACCTGTACAAACGCATTTTATTTGCTATAGTCTGTAAAGCTGTAAAGTGAAAGAGATGAAAACCTTTTCAGCATAAATATATTTTACTTGCACTGTGTTTTTTAGCTAAAAGTGAAAACTTAGATTAAATAAAATCAAAGTTGAGAAGAATCATCAAAGACTGTTTCTCAGTGTGAATCGAGTGTTGGAAAACGGTGTATTTTGTCGGTGGCTGTACAAACTCTGGCACAGGACGAGATGGCTGTGTAAACTATAATTATTTTGCTAAGAGACTGTGTGCAGGCCCCGCCCGCCCGCCGGGCCCAGGGCAAAGCCCCTTCTTTGTACCTATTTTTTTATTACAGATATACTAATTGGTTCTTTATATTTTCAGAGGTTATTGTATGAGATTGTCTATCAATAGTACTTTTATGACTGTACATACTCTGCTCTCTCCGTGTGAATTCCCACCTAGACTTTGATTCGCGCGTGCGAACCGAACGCTGATCAGTATTTTTATCGACACCCAGGAACTGTTACACCTTTTACTTTGTCTTTTAGGAAATCCCCGTCTTTCCATTTTTTCATGTAAATTTTGCACAGTTACTTGTTCATATGTAAATATTTTACTTTCAAAAATGAAGTTTTTAATTGCTATTGTTTTATATAGGATTGAAAGAAAATTAACTCCTTTATTAAAAACAAATTTATCTGTATTCGTTTTGCCTGTTTTTCCCAGTTTTCCCATTTTAGATTTGCCCGAGGGGTCTGTTGGTAGCTGCCTGTTAGAATCTGCAACTAATGTGCAGGCCGGGAGGGGCCTCCCCGGCGCCGAGCACGCTGGCGCCCATGACCGAGGGCCTGAGAGCGGAGCTGGCACCTGGTGTTGCCGCAGCCGGCCCAGCGGGGACACAGGCGGGCCTGCCGTGTGCTCCCGGGCTGTCGCCCTGCAGGTGAGCTGGGCGGGCCAGGGGGCCCCAGAAACACGCCTGGGTCCTGGCTTAGGTGACCAGTTGGCCCCACCCTGACGCAGACCCCCATGGCCGTGGTGAATCCTGGCCCCGGTGGGCATGTGTCGGAGGCGCAGCTGCTCGCCAACACACCGCCTCCTGGAGCGGCCAGCAGCGTGATGGGAGGAGGTTCCCATTACTGCATTCACCTGGGCTAGTCCGGCTGCACGGCGGTGTGTTGGTCAGTTCACGGCTTACGCTGGATATCCGGTGCCGTTACTCTGGTCTCCCGGGGCTGCCGTAGTGAAGGACCACGGCCCGGCCCAGGGCCTCGGCAGCTGGCTCCTTCGGAGTGTGAGGGGCTCTGCCCTCCGGCTTCTGCTGGTCGCTGGCGTCCTTGGCGGCCCTTGGCTCGTAGAAGCGGCACCCTGACCTCTGCCTTCACCTTTACGCCGCGTCCTCCCCGTGTCTGTCTCTGTGTCCACGTTCCCCATTTTGTGAGGCACCAGTCATGTTGGATTCAGCTCCCCGCAGACGGCCTCGCTCTGACTCCATCCCATCTCCACATAAAGTCGATTCTGAGGTCCTGGGGCGAGGACGTGACTTGGCCGTAGCGCCGGGGGTGACCGTGAGGGCGGATGCGCGCCTGCCCTCCCTCGGCACGGCCTTGCCACGGCGACTCACTCATTAGGTTCCGACCGTGGCTGATACGTTTTACCGAGTCTTTGCCTGATACAAACCGGCTCGATGGGTAGCGGACAGTCGAGCTTGGACTCCGTGGCGTGACTGACGCCATTTCCGCTCCTCTGCTCCTGCTGCTGGTCCCGCGAGTCTGCCCAGGGCGGTCACGTCGAGGCGAAGGGTCTCCCGAGGGCACGAGGTTCCCCGCAACGAGCCTGGTGCACGCTCGCTTCGCGGGTTTGCTCGTGCGTTCTGTGCACGAGCCCCTCCGTGGCTGGCTGGTGTCACACCGTGCCACGTCACTAGCTGCCCCAGTCGGATTCGGGTATTTGGCAAGGATATCTGTTCTCACCACTCCACCACCCCCGGGTGCTGGCGGTTCCAGTCACGAAAAAGGCGAGAAAAAGAAATAAGGCATCAAGTTTAGGGAGGAATGAGGTGAACCAGGAACTCAGAGGTGCCACACAGCTGCGTCACCTTACGGAGGCTCCCATGGCAGGGTTGTGTGTAATTGAGACTCTAGCAACAGTCAGGAGACGTACAACGTACCGTGAGCAATCACACCAAGAACGGGAACACCGAGGAATACGTTTTGGGGAGACGTGCGAGGTCCTCACACTGAAACCGGAGCCATCAGAGAGGACCTGAGTGGGAACAAGACCGCGTTCGTGGAGCGGGGACTCCACTCAGTGTCGCGAAGGGGGCGGTTCTGTCCAGCTGGTAGATAGATGTGCTGCCCCAATCAAAATCCGGCAGGTTTTCGTAGAAGTTGACAAACTGATTCCAGAAACGTACGTGGGAATGCGGCGGACCTGAAATGGCCCTGGCAACGCAGCCGGAGCGGGGCCATCGGCGCTCCCGTGTGTCGGGACGTGGTGTTGGCGGGGAGATGCGCACGTCAGTGGGACAGAGCAGTCCAGACGGAGCCACGTGTCACGGCCGCCAGGTTTTTGACAAAGGCCCAGCGCAGTTCCCTGAAGACGGAGGCTGCGTGTGGGGACGCGAGCCTGGGGGTTGTCTTCGCGCCACGTGCGGCCGCCAGCTGGAGGCGGCTCGTGGGCCCGGCAGTGACAGCCGAGAGCGCAGAGCTCGCCAGGACACGTGGGAGGCGAGCTTCGTGAGCGGGGTGGGGAGGGTTTCCAGGGCCGCGGGCTGCACAGGTCGTGGGGAAGACGAATCCGGCTGCGGCCTTGCACTAGGCGGGGTCGCCCGCGTGGGGTGGCAGCCGCGGCGGAGCCTGGCGCGTTCGACCTGGCGTGTTGCGCCGTGTGGTGGGGAGGTTCCCGGGTTTGCTTCAGACTGGCTGGTTCTTGACATTTTGTTTCCATGATACATGGTTTTAATTTAGTAAAAAACACTAGGGGAGAAAAACGTAATGTCTATTCAATTCTTCTTATGTGAAATATGTTGTTTCTGAAAAAGATTAGGTGTTAATCTCTGTTTCTTTTTACTGATGCGTGATAAGCGTGTTTGGGGCTACATGGGGCAACGCGTTCCTGCGTGTGGGGATCCAATCAGGGCAGGCGGGACGTCCGTCGCCTTAAGTATTTGTCTTTTCCTTATGGGGGAAACACTGGAATTGTTCCCTGTTAGCTATCCTGGAGTGTGCAGCAGATTATCGTAAATTACAGGCACCTGCCCTGTTGGGTGCTGCTTGCTCTCCCATCCGAGCACTACCCGGGCCCGACCCTGCTTAGCTTCCGGGATCAGACGAGATCAGGTGCGTTCAGGGTGGTTTGGCCGTAGACTAGCAGTTTCTTCCGACGGTGGGTTTGTACCCGCTGGTCAACCTGTCTCCGCCCCCGCCCCGCCCTGGCTCTGGTCGCCGCCCGTCTGCTCTCTCTTCCTGAGCGCATAGTTTTTAGATTAGTGTTTTGCTGTGTTACTGAGAAAAATGAAATGTAAATTCCTCTGTAGAATGTAAGAAAAGGCATCCTTATGGAAGTAAAAAAGCAAGCCACAGACTTGGAGAAATGTTTGCAAAATTCACACCTGACAAAGCAGCAGAGAAGTCTCCACCCCAGTGATCAAAAACAAGCCCCCAGGAGACGGCCGCGACTCGAACAGGCCGGTCACCAAAGCTGCCCAAACGGCGGACGGCCAACGGACAGGCGGCGTCATCGCCCGCAGACGCGGCTCGAAACCACGGGGAGAGTTCACTGCGCACCCTGCTGGCCCGAGTTTGAAAGACGTATCGGACGATGATAGCCGTGGGACGGGTGCGCTGCTGGCTGAAGCGTGGCGCGGTGCAGCCACTTTGCAGAACCGTTTTGCGTTTTCCCGCTCCCGGAGAAGCAGACACGTCCAGGAGAGGCTCGTACGGGAGCGTTCGCGGCAGGTTTACCTGCGGTAGCTAAAACGAGAAACAAGCAACTCGCCCACGCACACAGCGGGATACTCAGCGGTGAGGAGTGAATCGTGGGTTCGCGAGGCACCTGCCGGCTGCTTCCAGGTGTGGCAGGCCTGAAGGTGAGGGGTCAGCTGTGCTGGGGACTGCAGGGACAGACTTGCCACAGGGCACACGGACACTTAGCGGGTGATGGAAAGTTCGTTATCTCGGCCATGGTGATGGTTTCACAGGTGTGTAAAATGTCAGAAGTTCTCAAATTGCGCAGTATAAATACAGGCAGTTTGCCGTACGTCAGATGTATCTCAAAGCTGCAGGCATGAATGAATAGAAATTTTAAAAGCTGTGATCCAGTGTGGGGATAGCAACGTGTCCCACATGGGGCGGGACGGGGCCCAGAGGCAGCGGCAGAGGGCAGGTGGGTGGGGCAGTGAGGAGGTCCAGGGACAGCCCGCTGCCTGCTGGTGCTGGGAGGGGCAGGAGGCCCGGGGGGGAGGAAGGTGTGCACCCAGTAGATGCCTTTCCGCGTCTCCGTGTGAGCTGGGGGTGGAGGTCGAGGCACAGCAAGCGTTGTTTGGGTCCCGCTGCCCTGGGAGCCGCAGGAGCCGGAAGCCGGCAGGGAACTAGCCTGGTTGCTTGCCGGAGCCCCCAGATGTGGCCCAGCCTCTGCAGTTCTCTGCCGCTGGGGCCCCCAGATAACACCAGCTCCAGGAAGCCCTCTGCCTCCCCACTGACTGCCCACCCCACCCACCAGCAGCCCTCCGGGTCACTCCAGACAGGCTTCACTTCTCGGCTAGACCAGAGCTCTGAACGTCTCTAGGAGCTAAGCCTGGTGATGATGGAGGCAGCGACACCTGAATCTCCCTGGTGCGGGCCTCGCTGTGCCACGCACGGAGCACACTGGGCCACGCTGGCTCCACCCCCCTGCTGGGATGGGTGGTGTCCTGGTGTCCCGGTGTCCCGGGGTTTGGAGCCCAGAGCAGCCGCGTCCCTGAGATGAATCGTGGGGGCTGCGGTGTGCTGGGCCCTGGGGGAGCCCGGTGGGGGAGGCGAACTTGCCTCTGTCCCTGGGCAGCACGTCCCTGCACCTGGGACACCCAGGGTTACCCAAACGCTGTGGGAGCCCAAGAGCTTTCCCAGCACCAGCAACCCCAGGTGGGGTTCACAGCTCCTGGGGCAGCTTAGCCAAGGAAAGTGCAAACGGAGGGTCAGGAGGGAGAGCGTGTCCCGTCACACAGAGGAACACACTGAAAAGCCACTGTGAGCAAATCGGCATAGCACTGGCACGGGACAGTCAGCGGGACAGAGCAGGGACTCCAGAGAAGATCCCCGTGCGTCTGAGAGTTCAACAGGTGAGCAAGGTGGTATTTCCGTTTAGAATGAAAGGATGATTTAATAAACGGCGCCGACAGGACGTCCTGTCATCTGGAACGTGCACAACACTCTCCTCCTCCCATGTGGAGAACAAAGTCGCAGTGAATTCAGTTTAAAGGGGAGAAAACCCCTAAAACCTAGAAGAAAACAAGGGAGCTGCAGGTGCAGTCTGGAAGCCCACCTTGCCCAGGACAGGGATCCAAAAATTGCCCCTCAGGAGAGGTTGGCCCTGATGACACCTTGATTTCAGCCCAGGGACACCGACCTCAGCTTTCTGGCCTCCAGAACTGAGTGAGTAGATCTCTGCTGTTTGAAGCCACCCAGTTTGTGGCATTTTGTCACAGCGTCCCCAGGAAACATGCCACAGCTAATTCAACATTTTAGGGTGAACTGTGCTGGTCAGGTCATGTCCGAGGCTGGGCCGGCCTGTGGTTTGCAGCATTGACCCCCCTGGACCGACCGAGGGAGCCCCTCCCTGCCCCAGGCTGGTGTTTCAGTGCATCTGACCAGGCCACCTTGAGACAGAGCAGACACTGAGTCCTCAGGCTGCCGAGGAGCAGGCCTTTGGGAGGCTGGTCACAGGCACAGGTGGCAGAGACAGCGGACGGGGCTTCGAGGGGCTTTCCAGTTGCCATTACCGTCCCTGCCTGGCCCTCCCAGCTGTCCCGGGCTGATCTGCTCCTCTCCGTGCTGGGCTCCACTGCGAGGGGCACCCCCACCCCTGGCAGCTGGGAGGTCAGCACCTTGGATAGCGCCCTGCAGCCCACTGGGAGCCGAGCCTTCTTGGTCTGCCCTGAAGGGGGGTCTGTGGACCCCAGGCTGAGCAGCCAGTGTCCCGGGGGCTCTGCAGGGTGCAGGCCTGTGAGCTGACTACTCTGGATCCTCCCAGGGCAGGGGAGGGACAGCAACCTCTGTCCAGGCCCTTGCGTCTAGGCCAAAAGCCCCCTGCCCTGGAGCTGGGGGGTCCTTAGCAGGTCACCTGAGCCTCCCCACCCCTACCCCCCACCCGGGCCTCGCCCTGGGAGTCTGATTGCAAGGTCTGTGCCCCAGCCCGGTCCCCAGCTGTGGGGAGCCGGCAGCACAGGGATCCCGCTTGGGAGGCAGCTGTGCCCAGCGCGTGCGCAATTGCTCTCTCCGTCCTGCCTATCACTAGAGAACACGTGCTGGGGGAGGTCCCGGCTGAGGGTACTTAAGTGGAACTCACTTCCCGTTCGGCGTCTCTCGCCATGTATAAGTCGTAGATGTGAAGCTGTGCCAATAAACCGCTGGTGGAAGAACTCCAAAGCTGTTGCGTCCTGATTGCTGGCAGTCTAGGGCGCGACAAGTGGTGCCGAAACCCGGGAAGAAGTAGCA
>CAUYRT010014953.1:0-68169 GCA_963574885.1 Lepilemur ruficaudatus | reverse complement strand
AAGATTGGTTCTCCTGGAGGCATTTGTTTTATAGAGTGTATTTAAAAACAAAATTTTAGAATGCTAAATTAAAGCCATTGCCTTCCCTTTTTCTCATTCAGGATTCTTTGCCTTATGCTTTCCTTTTCCTTTGTTTTTTTTGTTTTAGACATTAAAATACATATCAAAAACACCATGCAGGCACCAGAGTCCTGAGATTGTCAGAGAATTTCTCACAGCGATGAAAAGCCACAAGTTGACCAAGTAAGTAAAGATTATCTTAAGTAGAAAGACGGTGACACATGAAAATGATAGCTTAGAAAAGCCATCCTCGGCAATTGTATTTATATTTAGTTGGATTTTAGATTTCTAATTAATACACAGTGCTCTTTTAAAGCAACATTATGGTATTGTAGATGAGACAACTGAGAGTTAGACATAGAGACCTTTCTAGAGTGAGGAACAGAACTTAGTGGAGTTTTTTTTTTTTTTTTTTTTTAATCTCAAAGTCTTTTCTTGCAGTTCCAGTTCATATGACCTATCCCATCACCCCTTCTCAGCATCCAGACCAAACTGGATGAAAAGTAGGGTTCATAGATTAAGGTACTTTTTATAAAGTTGATCGATGATGTCATTTGATATTTGTGTTTGCCTGAGGCAAAAGTGGCTTGATAATATTCTGTTTTTTCTTCTAGTGCCCAATTACATTTCCTGGTAACTTTCTAGAATGAAATCAACTTGTAAAAATTAAAAACATCATAGATCAAGAGTTTACATGAGAAAATAACTAGCCCAAGTCTTTTAGAATCAATATCAGAACAGATAAGTTCCAAAAGCTATTGTCATTTCATT
The DNA here is from genome assembly GCA_963574885.1 of Lepilemur ruficaudatus. Lineage (NCBI taxonomy): Eukaryota > Metazoa > Chordata > Mammalia > Primates > Lepilemuridae > Lepilemur > Lepilemur ruficaudatus. The sequence continues at coordinate 67,338 of CAUYRT010014953.1, read as the reverse complement.
CTGGATAATCAATAATTTTCTTTTGGAGGAACCATTTGGTTTTATTTCAGGTACACAGTTGCTACACAATCAGTAAACTTAATGCACTTCTCTCTTGGCCCTCTTCTCCAAATGAACCCTAAAAACAAACATCTCTCTCTCTCTCTCTCTCCCCCTCTCCCTCTCCCTCTCCCTCTCTCTGTGTATAACATTTTGTTTTTAATTGTGGTAAAATACACATAACATAAAAATTACCGTCTTATCTATTTTTAATTGTACAGTTCAGTAGTGTTAAATTCACATTGTTTTGTAACCAATATCCAGAATTTTTTCATCTCGCAAAACTGAAATTCTGTATCCCTTAAACCATTCCTTCCCTGACCTTGGTTGGCAAGCACCTCTTTGTCTCTGTCAGTTTGGCTCCCTAATAAAAGTGGAATTGTATCATTTTAACTAAGTATGCAGTTCAGTGGCATTAAGCACATTCACATTTTATAATCATCACTGCCATCTATCCACAGAATATTTTTCATCTTCTAAAACTGAAACTGGTGTACCCATTAAACAGTAACTCCCCATTTTTCCCTTCTCCTGTCCCCTATCAGCCATCATTCTACTTTCTGTAAATTTGACTCTAAGTACTGCATGTGAATGAAATCATACAGTATTTTGTCTTTTTGTGTCTGGCTTGTTTCACTTAGTATAATGTCTTCAAGGGTCATACATGTTGTTGTAAGTGCCAGAATTTCCTTCCAAAGGCTAAATAATATTCCATTATGTATAAGCCATATTTTGTTTATCCAGCATTCAATGCTATATACTTACTTGAGTTGCTTCTTTCTACCTTTTGGCTGTTGTGATATCTCTTCAAGACCCTGCTTTCAGTTCTTTTGGGTATATACTTAGAAGCAAATGGTAATTCTATTTTTAATTTTTTGCGGAACCACCATACTGTTTTTCCTAGTGGCTCTACCATTTTACATTCCCACTAGCAGTGCACAAAAGTTCCAACTATTCACATCCTTTCCAACACTTGTTATTTTTTTTATTATTATTATGGCCATCTATGGGTATAAAGTAGTATCTCACAGTGCTTTCATTTTGCATTTCCCTAATGTTAAGTGATGTTGATTCATCTTTTCATGTGCTTATTGGATATTGGTATATCTTCTTTGTAGAAATTTCTACTCAAGTCCTTTGCCCATTTTTTACTATTATTTTTTATTTTTATTTTTTTGGGACAGTCTCACTCTGTCACCTGGGCCAGAGTTCAGTGGCGTCATTATAGCTTACTATAACCTCAAACTCCTGGGCTCAACCAATCCTCCTGCCTCAGCCTCCCACGTAGCTGGGACTACAGGTGCACACCACCACGCCTGGCTAATTGTTCTTAGTTGAGATGGGTCTCACTCTTGCTCAGACTGGTCTTAAACTCCCAGCCTCAAGCAATCCTCCCATCTTGGACTCCTAGAGTACTAGGATTACAGGCATGAGCCACCACGCCCAGCTTTTTTTTTTTTTTTTGACAGGGTCTCGCTCTGTTGCCCAATCTGGAGTGCAGTGACCTTATCATAACTCAATGCAACCTCCAACTGCCAGGCTCAAGCGATCCTCCTGCCTTAACCTTCTGAGTAGCTGGGACTACAGGTGGGTGCCACCAGGCCCAGCTAATTTATTTATTTATTTATTTATTTTTGAGACAGTCTCACTCTGTTCAGCCGGACTAGAGTGCCATGGCATCAGCCTCGTTCACAGCAACCTCAAACTCCTGGGCTCAAGCAATCCTGCTGCCTCAGCCTCCCGGGTAGCTACGACTGCAGGCATGCACCACCATGCCTGGCTAATTTATATATATATATATATATATATATATATATACACACACATTTTTTAGTTGTCCAGCTAATTTCTTTCTATGTTTTTAGTAGAGACAGGGTCTCACTCTTGCTCAGGCTGATCTCGAACTCCTGAGCTCAAACAGTCCACCCACCTGGGCCTCCCAGAGTGCTAGGATTATAGGTTTGAGCCACCGTGCCCGGCTGAAATAAATTAATTATTTGAAGATTTATTTGAAGGTTATTTTTATAATCTGTTTACAGACATGCATAATGGGGGAAGGGGATTATGGAACCTATCTGTGCTTGACTTATAAATTATAAGTTTCAAATTCTACATACTCAAAATTTATATTATTATAGAATATCTAGAAATATTACAGTTTCTAGATCACAAGAGAGTCAACACCTACCTAAACTGAAATATAAAGAATCAAGTTTTACAGCAAAAAAACCTAAACAATTAACATAATAAATACCTCGTTTGTGGGCCAGAACTTTGTGTTTGTGCAACAAGAATTGGAGTTACCTCTCGACTATTTCCACTCTGTGAGAAGACAGATTTTGTTCCAGTTTGGCCAATTCTGGCAACAGACTGTAAAACATAAAAAGTCTAAGGTTTGTGAATTATAGATGAACTATAAATAATAAAAGACACCACGATGCTCCCAATTACATTTTCCTAATAAAGCAGTTCATAACATATATTGTCACCATAAAACATAAATTATCATTATTTATGTTATTATTTTAAAAAATCATGCAATTATTTTCCAAATTTTAAGGATATTGCTCTTTAGAGTTAATATTTCTTTATAGTTTTTCCAATCTTTCATTAATTGGTCTCTCTCATTTGGAAACAAAAATCTTTGCTTGGCTCTTCTGTCTTCTCCAATTATTACCTTGTTTCTATTTATTCTCACCACCTAGCTTCTTTATAATCATCTATGACTATTATAACAGTAGAATTTTTTTTTGCCACCAGATAATTTTCTTCAAAACTGTTACCCAATATCTATACATAATTCTTAAACTGCATATTACAAATAATCACTAATAATCACTTTCTCACCAGATATTTATTTTGGCCTTTACTGCATTCAACATCATTGATAATCCCTTCCTTTCTGAAATTTTGTATTACTTCCAAAATATTACACAATCTTGATTATTTGTCCTACCACCTCATTTGCTGGTCTGCCATCCTCTCACGGTTTTTAAATTAGGTATACTCTGTGCTCCTTAGCTATTGTTTCTTTCCCTAGGAAAGTGAGGCCACTTTAACAGCTTCCTTATTTCTATCACTAGGCTAAATTTTTTTCTTCTATGACTAACTACTCAGTGAATATTTTTACCTACTCTATCACCACCTTAAAATAAAACTTCATAGTCCTTCCTCCTTCCCTAAATTGAAACCTCTATATTTTAAGACAAAACTTAAAATCAATTTTGGCTCTTCCTTATTTATCAAAGAACTATGTACACTGCACTCACCACTTGGTTTGATATTTTTATTTGGCACTACATGTAGACTTACAGGTATAACTTTTCTGGGAATATCTTGTAATGATAAAAAGAGAACAGAGGCAGAAGAGGATGAGATAGCAAGTGGCTTTTATTATTTGGGCACTGAAATCACATACCTATTCACTGCCTAATTTGTCTTTGATTGCTATGGCTCTTTTGGTTTTGGCCTACTTCATCTGGGATGCTAACTACCATTCTACTATGCCTTCTTCATAACCATAATAAACTAATTTCCACAGTTATATTTTACTTCCATAACAATAGCAGGTAGTTCTCAACTTTTAAAAATCAGATTTAAAACAATCCATACATAAACTACTTTGCAGTCCCTTTTTACTATTCTTGGAATTCTTATTATCACTCACTAAGGAGCTATTACAGAAATAATCCTTTGCAGACTCTAAGGACATTCAGGAGTGAAAGGATAAAAAACAATATAAGAAGAAACATGTTTCCAAGGAAGGTAAAGGGGCTACATCAGTTATTCACATATTAGTATGACTTATTTAATTTCCATTTCTTGAACATCTATTAAGCACAGCAGTAAGCATTTTAAATACATAACCTAATTTAATTCTCACAGAAGATATCCTGTGCCACAGATATGCTTTGAACAAATGGCACTTTGGCCTCTACTGCCATAAATTTATATAAAGGAACATTATGAAAAGAACACCTGTTGCAGTACTTACTGAAAGGATATCATCAAATATTTTTCATTTTACTATACATCTTTGATCCACCATAAAAATCTTATTATCAGAAATATCTAGCCTTACCTGAGCACATTTTTTAACGTAATTATTAGAGCTATTAAAAAACATATACAGTGGTGAGGACAAGTAAAAAGTATGGCAGATATAATTTCTGTAATTTATATTCAAGGTGATATTAGTAATTTTGTAAAAAAAAGAAATTAAAAGAAAATATTTTTATAAATAAGTAAAAATACGAATGTGTTTATTTAGCTACATGTTGAAATAAATTAAATTTGTGAGCTATAATCTTACTTGTCCAAAAGAGCAACCAGCTTTGTGTCTCCTAATATAACTAAGAGGCTATGACAATAATGACATTCTCTTATATTTAAATCAACAAGTCTAAGGCAAAACCAATTACGTAAAGTTAGAGTCTTTCTGAAATTACCTTTAACAGATTGAAATTTTAAACAAATTGCTGTAATCAGTACCAAAATTGCATTTTACATGGAAAATACCTTTTTTGAAGGAGCTCCGGTGGATGGCACATCAATTACAGAAGGTGTATTAGTGTAGTTTTGTAAATAGGATCCATCTCCAGGAGTTGGGGTTTCTAATGGCAAAATCCCAAAACTGAGAAGAGGTTGAAATCAAGGTGTCAAAAAGTCATCAAGGCATATATAAAGCAGCAGTATACTTAAATTAGAAGGTCTAAAAGGAAGAGAATGGCAAATCAGTCTTGGGGACAGTGAGGATCTGAGGGGCAGATTAAAAATAATATGTGAATATAGACTATTCCACCCACCGTAATTAAAATTCAAAAAAAGAAAGAGAAAACAAGGAACTTGAGCAAGAACTACTGATCTCAGGAGATTTGTTAGAAATAAAGTGGTTTTATAAAAGCTAAGATTCAAATGATCAAATTACTTCAAATTCTTGGATTTGGGATAAATTACAGGATTCAGACCCAATTTTGGAGAAAACGTCTCTAGAGACCACTGGATAATTAACAACTCTCTAAAGTTATAATCTCATGATCATGCTATTTTAGTAGCTCCCTGGCCCCAGGACTACAGAGTCTGTTCTGGCATATAAATTTTTATTTTGGTATTTGTGGATATGTATCCTCTGGGCTGGGTTCTTATATTTACACATACATACACTTCTAATAATTTGGATAAAATATTTCATATTGATAGCTATCAATATTTCCTCCATGTTTTAAAAAACAGCATTTTAACAGAAAGCAACGCCGCTCAGATTATATCATGAGTATACTAACATTCAAGGAGTTCACTGCTATCCACTGATACACGGCCATAAAGACAGTATCTTTTTTATTTTTTTTGGAGAGAGTGTTTCCCTTAGTCGCCCAGCTAGAGGGCAGGGCAGTGGCGTCATAGTAGCTCACTGCAACCTCAAACTCCTGGGCTCAAGTCATCCTCCTACCTCAGACTCCCAACTAGCTAGAGGCACATACCACCGTGCCCAGCTAATTTTTCTATTTTCAGTAGAGACAGGGTCTCACTCTTCCTCAGGCTGGTCTCGAACTCCTGAGCTCAAGCAATCCTCTCACCATGGCCTCCCAGAATGCTAGGATTACATGCATGAGCCACTGCATCTGGCCGACAATATAATGCATACACTAGCTAATTAAGGCATGTTTAAGAGTTTTAAAAATTACTCTAATATTTAATATTAACTTTTTATCACATGTGCTATATTTCTTTTAGTTCATTTTATGAAAACAGACTGCCCCTATTTCCATAGTGATTTAGGAAGTTGCTATTTAGATTAATTTCTATTACTAGTAATATGAATTATTATTATAAGATCATTTAGTATTTAAAAATCTTTTATTTGACTTACCTTGGGGTTAATGGGCTAAGAGCAGCTGGTCCTCCCAATAAACTTCGACCAGTTTTTGGTTTATTTTGAACCTGTTTAGATAATATGGAAGTTCCTGTTCCAAGAGGGACAGTATCAGGTGAAATAACAGCTGAATCAATATAAGACACTGAGGAATCTGTGTTCAAGGAGTACTTTGAATTGGAAGATTCTAAATTCAGTCTGTTTAATTCCTGAAACAGAAAATTTCTACCATGTCATTTACAATACATTATTTAGCTCAGATCATTCTTTGTAGCTTTCATAATATTTTAAACACTAAAGTATGATACACTTACAATTGTGTCCTGGGGTGTTTCCGTAAGAACTGTTTCAGGCTGTCTGTGAGATAAACTATGATTAGATATTAGTGTTGTACAAGAATTGGGCAGACAGTTGCTAAAGTTCTGTAAAGATGTTAATTTAAATGTTTGGTCAGGATCTGGCTTTTCACCTGTGAAGACACACACACACAAAAAAAATGTTTGCCACTGAGGAAATGAGGGATACATTTTCTTCAAGTATGATAAATCAGTGGAACTAAGGCTTTATCCAGAGTTTTAAAAATTCTGTCCACTTTCTCTTCTTCTTTTTTTTAAGAGATGGAGTCTCGCTCTGTCACCCAGGTTTGGGTGCAGTAGTGCAATCAAGCTCACTGCAGCCTCTACCTCCTGGGCTCAAGTGATCCTCCCTCCACAGCTTCCTGAGTAGCTAGGACTACAGGTGCATGCCACCATGCCTGGCTAATTTTTTTTTTTTAATTGTAGAGACAGGGTCTTGCTATGTTGCCTAGGCTGGTCTCAAACTCCTGGCCTCAAGAGAACCTCATGCCTTGGCTTCGCAAAGTGCTAGGAATATAGGTGTGAGCCACAGTTTCGCTCATCAAATTTAGCTCTCAAAAGCCCTTCCATCAACTTACCATAAAAGTTTACCCCTAAAATAAAGATATAAATTTAGAAAATAAACTATAAGGATGCTAATTTTAAAAACAATAAATCACAGAAAAATGCAGATTTCTGTGTTTGTTTTAAAGCAGAAAGCAACTAGATTTCATTTTTCTCAAGGAAGGTGATGAGGTTGAGGAGTTAAAACCAGCATATTTTACAGTAAAGGTTGAAGCACTTCTTTGTATATAAACACAACAATGTTTTACAATAGCCCTTCATACATACTAGAGCATATATAATGAGACATTCTCTCTCTACATTGTCCAGGTCTTACAAGTTTCTGCTCCAGGCATTCTATTAATCTCCTTCGAAATCTTATTAATTTCTTTTGTTAGTCAGAAAGCCATTTTGACTAGGGTTAACACATTGACTGCCACACTAGAAAAAAATAAGTTTTACTTTGCCAGCAAAGGAGGAAAAGAAAGAAAAAAATAAGTTTTCCTTGGGGCCACAGTGTTTTATTATGCAAATAGAATAAAAACTTTGAAAACAAAACGATCCTTTCTAATTAAATGAAAAATTTATTTTTTATTGTTTTCTGTGTGTGAGTTACATGCAACTTGAAAAATAGTTCACACAGGTCCCAAGGTAAAGAGATGTGTGAGTTACATATCCTTCCTAGGCCCAAGGCTCAAAACTAGCATGAGTTGAATACAACTGACATGGCATTTAATGTGTTAAACAGACAACACAGTGCCTTCTAGAGAACACAAGATATTAAAGGGAGATTGGCTAAACAGAAGAAACCACTAAATATTTTTCTTGTGGATAGATGATTTATATTACTCTCCAAAAATTAAGTAGGGGCAAAAAAGAAGAGGAAATGAGGAATCTACTCACTCCTACCCCCACAAACCTACCTATTTCACATAATGATTCAAAGGGAGACCAGAGGAAAGGATTTAAACTAAGGCTCTTTTGGTAACATTCTGATCCTTTGGCAAGCCGATCTGTCTTGCTGTGGAGAGAAACAAACAGATGAAATGAGATACAAACCCCAAAACATTTATTATAAAGAAATTTTTGATACAGAAAATAAGGTAAATCATATTTATATAAGTTCAGAGAGCAACTCTTCTTGATGCTTCCCTAAATTATCAATTTTTCCTTTACCATCTTCTATCTCTATTATTTAGGACAGTCCAAGTTAAAAGTCAGGTGAAAGCAAATAGGACATGAATTGCAAGAAATGCTAACAAAATAAACTATCATTGCCTTCTTGAATATTACCATTACTTAAAATTTCCTATCAGATATCAATTACTGAAGAAGATATGGAAAACATCCAAATGCTTCAGTCTTATTCATAATTTTTATTGTAACATCCCACATTACCACATCAGTGGTAATTCTGAAAGTGATTTAAATGTTATAAGTAAAGCATATGTGAAGATCAGATTTTTTTTTTAACAAAGTAGAGGTGGTAGTATCTCTTACTGAAAATAAAAATTTATGCTTCTTTTAAATCAGGCTTACATTTGGAATTTGGACAATATCCTTGGGAACATATATACTTGGAACAATCTGGGAATTATCAGAACAGCATTGCTGCCTCCTTAGTTGCTTTTTTTTTTTTTTTTTTTTTTTTTTGAGACAGGGTCTTGCTCTGTTGGCAGGGCTAGAATGCAGTGGTGTCATCAAAGCTTACTGCAGCCTCAAATTCCTGTCCTCAAGTGATCCTCCTGGCTCAGGTTCCTGAGTAGCTGGGACTACAGGTACATGCCACCATGCCCAGCTAATTTTTCTATTTTTTGTAGAGTCGGGGCCTCATTATGTTGCTTAGGTCGGTCCTGAACTCATTAAGACCAAGCCATATCACCTCAAGTGATCCTCCTGCCTGGGCCTCCCAAGGTGCTGACATTACAGGCATGAGCCACCATGCCCAGCTGAAATTTAAGGAAAAAATAATTGTCACAAGAGTGACATAATCACCTACCAAGGATAAAGGGGTAACTTAAAAATAGGAAATGAAGATAGGGCATAAAAAGACCATTTTCTGAAAGTAATAGGGAAGAAAGTGGCAAATTAATGCTTGGGAACTTTTGACATAAGGCTAGGAAAAGGAATAAACAGTTGAATTCTCAATGTATGAGGATTATCCTAAGCTTCTAACATGTCTGTGACTATTTTTCTTCTATATTTTCTTTGTTAGCTCCTAAATAAAGCCATTCCTTCCAAGAAGCTGGGGGCACATAAATTTTTAAAAATAATAAAATAAATAAATGAATAAAGCCATTCCCTCTGTCCTCAGACCCCTTCTTTATAAAGCTTTCTCTGGTGAGAATCTCTTCTACAGAGATGACAACTAAATCTGTTTCCATGACCTCAAACTCACCTTTCCTCTGCCTACTGGCAGTTTCATCTAGGTTTTACTTTCTTACGTAAGGTTTAGTAAGTTCAAAATCAAGTTCATCTTTTCTTCCCAAATCTGTTCTTTCTCATTATTTTTGTGCATTTTAAGGGCATCACTATTCTTAAAAGTTCACATACTCAAAACATTTTATCTTTTGTTTAAAGATCCTTCTTCATTTTCACTGTTATGATCCTTATTGCTTCTCATATAAACTATCAACAGATCCCTAGTTAATGTCTCATGTTTCTCTTTCTCTCTTCCATTCACGCTATGTAGGCACCTCCTCTCTTACATAATAGTATTAACCATAGTCTGGCTATTTATCTTTTCATGTGTTCTCTCTTGCAATTTATTACAAGTTTGCTGAGGACAGGGAATTAAATCTTCAAAACAGACACTTTTATTAATAATTTTACTATTTTTTTTGCAGACATAGTCTCACTCTGTTGCCTGGCCTAGAGTGCCATGGCATCAATCAGCCTAGTTCACAGCAACCTCAAACTCCTGGGCTCAAGCAATCCTCTTGCCTCAGCTTCCCGAGTAGCTGGGATTACAGGCATGTGTCACCATGCCCGGCTAATTTTTTCTATATATATTTTTAGTTGTCCAGCTAATTTCTTTCTATTTTTTTAGTAGAGACGGGTCTCGCTCTTGCTCAGGCTGGTCTCGAACGCCTGAGCTCAAACTATCCGCCAGCCTCGGCCTCCCGGAGTGCTAGGATTACAGGCATGAGCCACCACACCTGGCCCTTAGAAGACTTTTTACCTTCTCTCTTAGTTGTTACATGGAAGCTCTGCAATATTGGAATTCACGTCACCATGGACCATAGACATGAGCCCTGGTTGCTAATTTTTTACATCTTTTGGAGCTTGTCTGCAGAGTATAGCAAAATAACTGTAACTCATAAGGAGAAGACATCTCCCAGTAAACAGCAAAGGCTGCAGCAGTAACCTGACTTAGCGCACATCTCTCAACAATGTTGCTAACACACCTGCAATGGTATATGAAAGTTAAGATTCAATTTGGAGAAGAAAGTTTTTCTAAGGAAAGATGATTTTTTTATCATATAGGTAAGCCTTGTTGAAAAAATATTTTCAAGATATTCTGGGGGTGTCTCATTGCCTGTTCCCTATTGAGATTCTTTGGTTTTCAAGAGAAAAAGGAAATCTTTCAAATTTTATGAGCTAGCTTGCTTTTGTTTTCCTTGGAAGCCATGGCTTATTGAAAAGAGAATCTTGAATCTAACAATGCTGAGAAACACTTTTCTCTAGGCCGTAGGAAAATGGCCTTGACTTTTTAGAGATGTATGCTGAAATATTTAGGGGTGAAATGTCATTATGTTGATAATTTGCTTTAAATTTCAACACACAAAAATATACATGCAGCCAATATGGAAAAATACAAACAACTGTTATATCTGCATGATGGGTTTATGAGAGTTCATTATACTGTTCCCTGTACTGTTTGACTTTTGTAGCAGTCAGCATGGTTTTGGGCTACGGAGGGAAGAGAGCATGAGGGTTCCAAGGAGAGTTGCTACACTTCCAGTGGCTTTGAAAGTCTGCTGAGACCATCGGTGAACCCTGGACTATGGCTGCTGTAAGAGCCTCCAACATCAAATCCACCTCCCCTTTATTTAACAGAGGAGAAAAGGAACTCCAGAGAGACAAAGTGACTTCCCCCAAATCACACAGCTAACAGGAAGGTGGTCTAGGAGCAGAAATCAGATTCCTTGACTGCATACCCAGCCCTGAAGCCTCTGAGCTTTGCACCAAATGGGGAAGTGGAGCCAGATCTGTAGATGCTTTAACTGCTCTCAGGCATCCAAGGTCAGTGGCCCCGAATGTGTTCCCCTCAGGCCCACTTAGACTTGATGTTTCACGGCAGGGCTGGGTGCAAGCATTCCCTAAGATGGTGTGTAACCGCACAACAGGAAACACACAACACGTTAGAGCACACACTTGAATGAGGAAAAGAAGTTCCAAAAGTCCGTACTTGGATTTTCTCATGATAGAGTGAAACGAGGCAGGCTTTGGAGGTCAGACCCAGCATTCTATCCCCCTCCTACCACTTATAAACTGAGCGTCACTTAACTGACCTGATACCCAGCTTCTTCATCTACAAAATGCAAATAGTAGTACAAGAGAGGTTCAGGAGCCTGCGTGTCACAAAAGATGACACATAAATACAGTAGAGGTTTAAAATTTTCCATCTCTGCCCCTTTGCCTCTCCCTTCGCCAAATGATGATGATCAACTTACGGTGAAAAAACACGCAGACCATCACATTATCTGTAGTGCAACCATTTAATAACTTCTGCTCTCCTGCTGGGAGGGTTTGTGCAGATTTTCTCACATTTTCTTTGCCTAGAGAAACATTTGGGTATGAAAATATGTACCTTATATTAACTCAAGAAACCAAAAAAGGGGGGAAAAAATCTTCATTCTGTTGCTGCAATAAAGGTTTCCTTCTCTAGCGATAATCAACTCTGCATAATTAAAATCGCTCAGACTGCTGAACTAATTTTCAGACTCGAGTTTTCTTCCTGTAGCAACACTTACAAGCAAAGTTTCTACTGTGAATGAATTTAATCGTGAGTCTAATTACAATTTTAATGAATATCTCCAGCCCTGCATGTAAACTTGCACTGTAAGGCTTTGCTATCTGTTAGGGTATTTTAAGGTCTTTTCATTTTTAATATAAAGGAATCTGTTGGCAAAATGACCGTGTAGAAAAGAAATATTCTTTCTGGTTTAGTTTGGTTTAGTTTTGATGATCAAGTGAGAAAATGTGAAAGGTCTGATATTTTAAAGAGGCTTTTCAGTTTGGGCATTTCACCTTTAGTTTTTGTTAAGTGTTCTCTTTCCTTAAGGATGGAAACCTTGCATTCCATTTGCAAATTGGGCATGTGTTATCTGTTTTCATGAATGTCCAAAAAATCAGAGTTCCAATTTACCTTAGAGCTCAATCTATTCTGGAAATTCAAGGACATTTTATAAAAGAGGTATAAAAGAGGAAATGTCAAAAATTCCTTTCTTAAATATATATTTAAAAGGAAAGACAAACAAAATTAAAAATAACCAAACTAAGCCACTTAAGTGATCAAAAATACCTTTCTGAGAAAAAACAAACAAAACCTTACTTGATTAATGCCAGTATTTTTCACAATGGGGGAAAACTGGAAACCACCTAATAGCCGACAACACACAATAGGTGAAATAAAACTGTCATGTGTTTGAAGACTAGTGACACCATGTTTTTCTCTTTCTTAACTTTTATTTTTATTACACAAATAATATGTGCTTAAGAAAAAATATATATATAGGTAATTTAAAAGATTTTTTAAATGGGCAATTAAAAAACAAGTAACTAAAAATTTTTTAAAAAATATATCACTTGGGCCGGGCGCGGTGGCTCACGCCTGTAATCCTAGCACTCTGGGAGGCCGAGGTGGGAGGATTGCTCAAGGTCAGAAGTTCAAAACCAGCCTGAGCAAGAGTGAGACCTCATCTCTACTACAAATAGAAAGAAATTAATTGGCCAACTAAAAATATATAGAAAAAATTAGCCGGGCATGGTGACACATACCTGTAGTCCCAGCTACTTGGGAGGCTGAGGCAGAAGAATTGCTTGAGCCCAGGAGTTTGACGTTGCTGTGAGCTAGGCTTGCGCCACAGCACTTACTCTAGCCTGGGCAACAGAGTGAGACTCTGCCTCAAAAAAAAAAAAAAAAAATTACATCACTGGTGTTCTCACAACCTAAAGTTAAGTATTGTTAAAATTGATGCATGCTTTCCCAGATTTTTATGTGTGTAGGTATATATATACATAATGCACACATGCATATATACATGCATGTATATGCACATCTATACTATACCAAAACAGTTTCATATTTCATGTACTGCTCTGTAACCTGCTTTCATCACTTAATAACATATTGTAAGCAACTTTCCGTGTCAATAATTACGTTTATGCAACATGAAACAGACTGAAAGAGCAGAAAGGCAAGCCTGTCCCAAGCTGTCTAGGCCAGGTGATTGCCATTTCTCTTGCTTCTCATAGCCAAATGCTTTCAAGCCCCGTCCTTGGCTCTTGTATTAATAGTTCCCTCTGCCTAGAAGTTCCTTCCCTGTCCTTTGCTCCTCACCGCTTAGGCTGGGTGTAATGGCCCTCCTTCGTGTTGCCATGGAATTGGGGATTTATATCTGGTATAATCTTGCTCAGTCAGTGCAGTGCCCTGGAATTCCTGAAACAACTAGCACATGACCCTGGAGGGAGAAATGAAACAGAGACTATAAGAAAGGAGGGAAGGAAACTGATATTCGTTGTAATTGGAGGAACATACATTATCATTTCATCCTCAGGGTGCTTCTACGAGGTTGGTGTTAGTAGCTCCGTTTTTAACTGTTGTGGAAACCAAGAGTAAAGGCCACACAGCCAGGAATAATCCCAAATCTCTTTAGAAAACTGCTGCTGTGGCCTGGCTGAGAGAGCTCTGCAGTTTGCGACACTGACCTCCAGCCCCAGACGCCACGCAAGGACCTCTGTCCCGCAGCTTCTGGATGCTGGGTATATCTGTGCCATCCTCACAGTTTGGATTCTTTGGGAGCCCGCTTTTTTGGATCACTAGTTTCAAATTGAGAGCCAGTCTATCAGTAGACTCATGCTCGTATACCTTTACCAAAGCTGTCGGGGAGACCGGAAAAGAAATGCCTGGTTTCTGCCCTAGGAGAAGTGGACTCTTCGAAGTGGGATTCTCCCAATATATGAAGGGTGTTCAAAGGCACTGTATGTCCAAAAAGAGTAGCTAATATGTACCACTGCTCCTCTAAATAGTTCGTCTTCCAGAAAAGATGTGTTTTTAAGACAAGCATTAATACATAAGTTATAGCAAAGATAAGTGAACCTCCAAAGGTTTAGGTTCCCTATGTAAAATGTGGGGGTGTTTAATTCTAGAAAATCAACGCTTTTAACTTTAAGCTCTGTCTACCTCCATTCTGGAGCTCAGGCATACTGAAATCCTACTCAATGGCTTTTTTGTATAACATGATTATGTGCTGTTGAGAGAAATAATCTTTTCCAAACCCTCCCACTTCTTCCTCCTAGTGTTTATCTTGACCTCAACTTCCCCTCACCACACCCCAACACAGCCATATGTGAAGGATTATTCTAGAACATGAGTAAGGAATGCAAGCCACCCCAAACCCACGAGAAATTTCTTCCTAGAAAGATCTGCTCTTCTAGAACCCTAAAAATGCACAAGATGAAAAGGAGCTGAGGATTTCAACCCAGGTCTTCCTGGCTTCATGCTATAGTTAGAGAAGGAAAAACCTACTTCTGTCTTGCACAATGGGAAATGGGAACAGAATTGAACAATAGAGAAAAAAAAAAGAAAAAGAAAAAACACTTCCAAAAAGGAACTTAAGTTTTCATTGAATCTCCTAAAATCATGAATTCTAGGAAGACGCCAGCAAATTGTTTCTGGATGAAATTTTGATTCTTTTAAGGGTGAAAATGAGCCTACTAAAATGGGGAAAGGGATAAAGTTAAGCTTTTTAAAATCTAGGAAGGCTGAGGAAGGCAAATAACACAGCAAAAAAAAGCAGAATGATTTGGGGGGCTGGGGCCAACAGTGTAGAAAACTTAACTAGGATTAAGAAATATATATCTAGACAAAAGTACCAAATACTACTAAAGTTGCAAATTTTCCACTAATTTTGACAGTCCAAGCTACTGAAATCCTTTTTTATACATATAAAAAGATGAATTGTAATGTGTATGGACAATGAGAGAAGTCTACCAATTTATTTCAGCTGTGGCTAAAAAGAAGCAAGGGGTTTGATGGAGAAACTGAACAGAGACCAATCAGGAGGTCCAGATGGCATAAATCCTTGGATCTTGAGGAATTAGGTAATGAACTTACTGAATCATTGCCATTGTTTTTATAAGTCAAATATCAGGAGAGTCCCTAAATGCCTTTTATTGGAAGGGCTTTTTTTCCCCCTCTTCCTCTAGTCTTTTAATACAAATTGAATTATGTTATAAGGAAAATTCTGCACAAATGAAATATAGTACTTGCCAATAACCAGCATCAATCTAAGACCCAGATCCAGAAAAATTATACAATTTAAAATGCAGTCAGAGTAATGCTTCAGAAAGTGATAATGAGATTCCTCCAAGTTGGACCAGTTTCCTAGTTCTTATGGACAGCTGCTTCACCAGGAGGTGTGATGCTGGCTCACATAGGGGTCCATGAAAACTGTACGCATAAAAACAGTGGTTGGAAAGAACCAGGCTTGGTGTCAGGAGAGTGGGGCTCAGTCCCCTCTCCCCATTATGAGCTGGGTGACCTTGGGTGAGTAAATTAACCTCTCTGAGCCTCATATTCCTGAACTATGTATAAAACTGGGAAAATGAGGCCTATTATGTCACTCTCAATGAATTGAAAAGCTAAACAAAATGCATCAAAATATAAGCTAATGTTATTATTTGAACCGCTACTATCCTGAGAAAATTCCAAAAGATTCTGGAAGCATTGACAATGATTTTTAGCCCCTGCCAGGCAATCTGAAACTTATGCCAGAAAAATATTTTGAAATTATAAAAGATCATACCAATTACATTTATGGTACATTTAGGACATATCAGTGGGAGAAGCTATCATTTATTGAGTGTTTATTATGTACCTGACCTTGTTCTGGGGGCTTTACAAGTATTACTCGCATTTTATTCCAATAAAATCAGGTGATATCCCAGCCCCACTCTTCTGAAGGGAGAACTCAGACTCAGAGAGGCTGAATTGCACAGCCAAGATCTCCTTAGTGAAAGGTAGAAGAGCAAGGGTCCAACCCAGGAGATCTGAATCCAGAAAATGTCCACCTCACTGTACTAGGCTCTAGCATGAACAATAGCAACAGAAGGTGATCAGCACGGTTAGAAACTCTCTTATGCAAACCATCAAGACCAGTATTGGTCATGCAAACTGAAAGCCACTTAAAGCAGAGAATCATAAAAATAATACACATAAACTTTAAGTATTTTACTTTAATTTAAAATATATAAATATTCATTCTTTTAATAGAACCAAAATTTGACAGCTGTTTAGAAAAAGAAACACAGTTTTTAAAGCATAGTTTTGAAACGCATACGTTTTTTTATATGTTGTAACATAGTTAGCTGCTGATTCAACAAAGCAAAAGTCTTCCCAGGGCAGGTTTGGCTTCTGAATGAAAAGATGTGGGCTCTGAACTCCTTATCATGCTTCTTCTCACCTTCTTAATTTTATGATTTACCTATTTCTACCATGGCCTGAATGATTGAATGATTTTTCCCTGACCCTCAGGGAATATGTATTGCAATAAATAAGAACTGTTTATTGTTATGTATCATTTTTCTGTAAATTGTTGGAAACTTCAGTTTGTCTGGGATCAGTTACTAAACCACACTCTTAATTATTCTCTTGTAGTTCAAAATTTTTCCAATGTCGTCAACCTCAGGCAACATTTTCTTTTCTCTAAGACTTAGTCAATATCGAGCTGGGAATTTCACTTCCCACTAAATGCTACATTAAAAAAAAAAAAAACCTTTAATGTTAATAATTTTTAATGATTGTATGGAACCTGTATATTTTTGTCTTCTATTTTTCCTAAAATAAATCTCTAAAATTATTTTTAAAACATTTTATAACCTTTTGATCCATAACTTGGAACAAGGAAGTTGCATTCTGTTATAAAAACCTGGCATTTATTTAAATTACTTTCTTTACATTATTCATAACCAAAAGATGAAGGAGCATTATTTTAGACCAAAGGCCTTCAAAGTTTTTGCCAGAAATACAGGGCAAGAGAAATTTTACACCATAACTAGAAATTTTATATCACATACATAACATACATGCTACACACACACACACATATGTATAACAAAATGATTTTTATGAAATACTTTACCAGTGGTCCCCAACCTTTTCAGCACTATAGACCGGTTTCATGGAAGACAATTTTTCCACAGACGTGGGAGGTTTTGGGGGGACGGTGGCAGTGGTGGAGCTCTGTGGCCTCGTCCCTAACAGACCATGGCCTGGGGTATGGGGACCACAGCCTTAACATACAATGCACACTGATATTTTCTATTCTTTTTTATTCTATCTCATTGCATTTTTGAAAATCCTTTTCCCCAACTCAGTAAATTTATTCCATGACCCATCAAGAGTCAAAAAACCACAATTTGAAAAGCATTGATAAAGAAAGCATAGGCTTTTCTGATGTCTATTTTCTTCAAGTGTTTCTTGACAGAATGTATAAATTCATGGGGAAAAAGTCAATTTATAAAATAATTCAATGTCTGTCCATGCTGATATTTGTGAAGAATACTTATCTTGTAAAAACATACAACTCACAGCTCTTAAATCTTAGAGATTTTTTTTCTTTGCCAATCATAAAAAGTCAAAATTTGGAATTCTACTTTCATTACTACAGGTAACTGCTACAAATCTTTGCTTGGATTTTGTGTATATTGTTAGCACTTGCTTTACCTTTTCCATCATGCTTTTCTGGAAAACATCTTACAATTTAGAATTGCTTCAGTTCCATTGGAAAGTTATTCCCTAACCAAATTTTCCATATTGATAAATGATTTTAACTCCTCTGTAAATTTTTCTTTTTTTGAGACAAAATCTCACTCTTTTGTCCATGCTAGAGTGCAGTAGTGTCATTATAGCTCACTGCAACCTCAAACTCCTTGGCTCAAGTGATCATCCTGCCTCAGCCTCCCAGGTAGCTGGGACTACAGGCACCATCATGCCTGGCTAATTTTTCTATTTTTTTTTAAGAGACAGAGTCTTGCTTACATTGCACAGGCTGGTTTTGAACTCCTGACCTCAAGTGATCCTCCAGCCTCAGCCTCCCAAAGTGCTGGGATTATAGGCATGAGCCACTGCACCCAACTTTCTCTGCAAATTTTTAGGCAGCAAATTTCTGCCCTTCAAGACCCAATACCTGAGCATCATGGGTTTTTCCTACATTCAAGCCATCCATTGATTGCTGCAAAGCTGTCAGCATTGCCCATCTTTTGATATAGGACCAAGGTCTTTTCTATAACTATTGGTCCACTGTGTATTCTTTCTTGCATAAGCTACATCAAAAATATATCAATCTTGATCATTAATTTCAGTTTCTTTAAAGTAAAACAAGAATTTAAAAACACTTGGAAAGCCATATGATTACAGAACCTTTCTAGATGATTATAGTTTTCCCCAAAACTTTTACGTTTATCTTACTGTAGTTCTTTTTTTAGCAACATTCCTTTAAATCCAAATTATTCAGCAAAGTTTTCATGGAAACAGCCCTCTTTATCTTTATATCCATGATTTATTGGCCCATGCAACATTTAATTACATTGCATGATTATAATGAGTGAAAACTGTATAAGCAAAATTAGAAAAAAATATAACTGACTATTGATAAGCACACAACTCAGATGGAAACATAAATGTACGTGAGACTATAGCCAGGCAGCTGGCTATGAACATTCCGAGTGTGGTTTATGGAAGAAATGGAGATTATTGGACAATTCGGGAGTAGGTTAAAAGGAGACAGGTACCGGCCGGGCGTGGTGGCTCACGCCTGTAATCCCAGCCCTCTGGGAGGCCGAGGCGGGAGGATGGCTCGAGGTCAGGAGTTTGAAGAGAGCTTATACCGTCCCATAGCAGAAGTTATGGACAAGCCTAGTGGGAAACAGTTAGGAAAGTATCTAGAAAGCAGAGCCCAAACCAAGAATTAAAATTCTGTCACTTTAGGAGGTACAAGCCCAGGATGCTGAGGGTTAAGGAAAAAGGGAAAATGAGGTAAGGACAGATACTAAGCCACACAATGCAATGCAACAGCTGCCACTTCATAATGAAGAACAAAGAGATACAGCTGGCAACTCAAGAGGCATGTTTACTCACCACACAAGATTTCTCTGGAAAGTTTGCAAAGAGAAACTACAACTCAGCACAATCCAAGAAGAGGCAAAAGGCATTGGAATTTATGGACCTAGCTCCCTCATCCCATCTCCGCATTCCTATTAGTGAAGGGTCACCCCACAGCAAGTGATTGCCCCACATTTTAGGTTGCATCTTCTAGCCTCTCAGCATCCAATCAAGGATTCTGATACCACCATCCCACAGTGGGCCTTTTAAGTCCCAGTCTTAAAAGTTTGGAAGGAAGCAGAGGGGCTTGCCATGTAAGGCATGTGAACAGTGAAGGATCAGAGCTCCAATGTGAGCATCAGCCAGTTCAGGGAGGTCATAAGGATGCCAGGGAAGGAGGCAATGGCATTACCCAGAAAGTGTGCAGCAACATTAGAAAGAAGAAGGGGGTTGAGAGAATCTGACAAGGTGCACAAGGTTGATGCCCAACACAGAAAGATTAAAAGAGAAAGCTTTGGGTTTTAAAGGACAGAGACATGGAGTAAGGACATTCTAGGAAGAAGGAATGGTGCACTTCAGAAGACTCCATGGGAGATATCTGCACCCCCATGTTCACTGCAGCATTGTTAGCAATAGCCAAGGTACGGAAACAACCTACATGCCCATTAGCAGATAAATAAAGAAATGTGATATACACATACAATGAAATATTATTCAGCCTTAAAAAAACAAGGAAATCCTGCCATTTACAACAACATGGATGAACCTTGAGGACATTATGCTAAGTGAATAAGCCAGACACAAAAACACAAATACTGCACAATTCCACTTATATGAGGTATCTAAAATGGTCAGACTCACAGAAGCAAAGAATAGAATGGTGTTTGCCAGAGCCTTGGGGGAAGGGGAAATGGGGAATTGTTGCTCAATTGGTATAAAGTTTCAGTTACACAAGATGAATAAATTCCAGAGATCTGCTGTACAACACAGTACCTATAGTTAACAACATGGTATTTTGCACTTTAAAATATGTTAAGAGGATAGAGCTCACGTTAAGTGTCCATACCACAAGAAACACAACACCACCACCAAAATACATAAAAGAACACAAGGAAGTTTGGAGACATAATAGATGTGTTCAATATCTTGATTGTAGTGACAGTATCATAGGTGTGTGAATATGTCCAAACTCATCAAAATGTATACATTAACTGTGTGAAAATTTTAACATATCAATTATACCTCAATAAAGCTTTAAAAAAAAGACTCAATGGAAGGAAATAACATGCCTTTTTCAGCAGAGAGCAAACACCACATGTGGCTAGAGTGTGGGGGCTTCCTACAGTAGGGCAGAGGAGAAAGCTCATCTCACTTCATATGGCAGAAGCTCCCCACCACCGACTTACAAAGAACTGAGAGTCAGCTAGAACCCCCCACATCATCTTCTTCACACATCCCGGCCAGATTACCCTCTTTCTCAGGGCTATACTACATGCCCCTTGTGAGAATGGGGCTTAGGGAAAAGAAGAAATACAGACAAGTCTTAGAGAAAATAAAGCTGCTCATTTCTCCCAAATAAATGCAGTCTACATATTTCACAGAATTAATGTTGACAGAATTCACAGAGTTTAGGGAAAAGCAAGAGCCAGAGTGCACGTGATTTCTTCCAGTCATTTCAAAGCCCGCAATTTCTCTGCCATTGGTAACCTACCATGGAGAATTCATTTCATGCCTGTCTACTCTGGTAAAACCTTGGAAGGGATTGAATTGTTGAAAAGGGGGAACATTAGGAATGCCAAGAGTCATTTGATGCAGCTAATTAAGAGTCCTCATCTCTGCAGTTTTGCACGTGCTCCCGACTTTCTTTACCTACAAACTTAGTTTCTAAAGTTGTGCCTGATAAAAGAATTGTGAGAAACATTTTTGCTCGTTGCCAAAGAGAAGGTCTTATCTCTTTACACTGAAGCACTGGAGTAAAATATTCACTTTCAAGTGATCTTTTTAATATTGGAATTATTTTGATCAAACTAAAAACCTCGGAGCTAAAATTTAGTTCAATTGTGCGGTGGCTGTAGGGGGTCAGGAAATGAAAGAAAGAGAACTGCCCCTCCAATGACTTCCACTGCATATAGATTAAAATCCAGGCTCCTTACCTGGGTTGGCAATGCCCCTCCTCTCTGACCCCACTTTTATTTGTGTTCCCATCACTCCTGGCACCACCTTAGCACCTATTCCCTTTCCCTCCAACATGTCATGCTTGCTCCCACCCCAGGGCCTCTGTATTTGCTGTCCCCACTGCATGGAATGTTCTTTCCCCCCAGCTTTTACATACATTGGCTCTATCTTGACATTCATATATCAGCTTGAAAGTCACCTTCTCAACATGTCCTTCCCTGACCCACATGCATCAGTTAGGATGCTTTCTGCCACAAGTAACAAAGAAGACCCAACAAGAAGTAGATAAAGCAAGGCTTCAGTAAGTCACACAACATATAACATAGATGTAGGGTAGTCCTGAGGTGGGCTGATGCAGCAGCATTAGGATTTCATCAAAGAGCCAGGTCCTTTCCAATATTTCATTCTGCCAACTTCAGCAGCTCAGCAAAGCTCCCTTCCTGGTCACTGGGTGGCTGCAATTGCTCCAGACCTCACACAAGGGGGATCCGTGAAGACGACAGGCATTTCCTCCCATGCAGCTCTTTCTATTAGCAGGAAAAACATACTAGAGGTCCTCTCACTGGCAACCCTCTGATCCCACTGGCCAGTACTTGATGTCCCTAAACTAATCACTGGCAAGAAGGAGGAGACCACCATGATTGATGTTGGTGAGATCTGGAAAAGGGTCACATTCCCTATGGCGACCAGAGAGTAAACACTCCAAAAAAAAAAAAAAAAAATTAAAGCTGTGCCAGGCAGTGCAAGGAGAGAAGCCAGGATTGGGAAAGGAATGACTAACAAAAGGTAAGCAGAAGCAATGACCACAACATCCAATCCAAAATTTCCCCAGCCAGGCTCTACCACAAGGGATCTTTAAATCTCAGCATAGAACTGAGATTTGTCCCTTGTTCATTTGTTCGTTCATTATGTGATGCCCCCATGCAAATGTAAGCCCCATAAGGGCAGGGACCCTGTTGATTGTTTCAGCAGGGCATTCCCCAGAACCAGAATGTGACTGGCACATAGTAGGCACACAGTGAAGGTTTTTGAATGAATACATGCAGGAATGAGCCCATGTGCCTGCCTGTTCTGCCATTGAAACCTTAATGGTAACCACATATTGAACGTGACAAGCAGGAAAATCCACCAAGATTAAACCATCACTTCAATGACCATTACCTTAGAAGATGGCCCTGAGCTCATGAACATATCACTCATGATTTCAGCAAACCTTTATAGGGAACTCAAAACAAAATGCAACACTTTTCTCCAAAATTTTTCTCCTTCTCCAGGGTTTTCTGATTCCTTGATGACATCATTGCCCACCCAGTTGCCCAAGACAGAACCTCAGATATCTTCTCCACTTTTCCTTCTCCCTTACCCACCTGCACATCCAACAGTCCAGTCCTGAAGAACTCAAAAATCCATTCCTTCCTCTCAATTTCTCCTGTTACTATTTAATTAGGTTATGTTAAATTAACTCTCAATATCCTTGCCTCCTCCAATTTTATGTGATACTTTGACTCACATTTTCCAGGACCTTATTTTCCAGGACCCCACATTAAAACACAGTTATCAGAAAAGGATGGAGTTCATTGTTATTTTGTATTACGAACATTCATATCAAGAATATTTCTGCTTTTTTCTTCCTCAATGAGGTTTCGTTTGAGAGGAAAGGGAAGGAGAAAAGGCAGTTCAAGCTGTTACTTTAAATGGCCATTTCTTAACAGTGGAAGAAATGCTCGAGTATAGCTCAGGATTTTTTGCTTGGGACTCAGCCAATTGTGCAGAGTCCAATCTTGTAAAAATGCATCAATATATAAAATAAATGAAACAAAGATAGTCCAACAACTTTTATGATTCTGGGATGTTAGCCATGGAGAACTTTCTGCTTTCAAACACATATCATAATTGTTGAGATGACGTTAAAGAAAATTTATAGACAACATGTGATACTTCCCTTAGTCCCCCAATTGGAAAAGTCCATCTCTTCTCTGAATTCCCAGAGCACTTTTTATGGTACATTTATTCTCATCCTCCATCCTTTCTAACATGTGTTAAGTTATTTCTGACCTTATTGTATCTCCCCTACTCACCTATGAGCTCACTGATGGCAAAACTTAAGTGTATTAGGGAGTCTTAACTCATTGGGGTCATATATATGAAATGATCATTCTCATTTCCAATCAAAATGCTTTTGACCATACTCTGTTGAATTTCTCTTTTCAATCCCTTGATGGCACTTGGACATAATGCATAATTCACGATTACCTTCAGGTATTCAAAAAGTCCTTTAGATTTTAAGAATTCAATTTCATCTCTGATACAAAGTTAACCTCCTCTGCCTTGGCACGCATGGTTTGAGAAAATTTGAGTGGGAGGGTGTGTGGACTAACTTTTCATTTCCCCTTCTTGCTCAAAACAGGCCTTTAGCTCCTCAATAATTGGGACTGGAGAGGCTGGATCAGGGAGCAGGGAATGGGCAGGGAAAGGTCTCCTTATGCAACTAGACATGGTTGAATCTTCCCTTTACGTTTGCTGCTTTGGACCACTTATGCCCTCCCTCTGCATGGCAGGCATCTAAACCCTGCCTCTCCTGAGCAGCTTCTCCCAGGGCCCTGTGTGGTCTCCCGCAAGCACAGATCCCTTCCATGGGAAATCTGGATTGAACTCTGCAGTCTCCCTCTCCCCTCCCACTGGTGTTGCAGTCAACCCACCGAGCTAACAGCCTGAGTTGACCTTGTGACATTCTCTGAACCTCCAGGAAAATCACAATTTGGGGCATGTAGAATGATGACTGCCTGATTGCCAGTCTTTCCTAAGCTTTGCCAACTCCCTACCATTCCCTTTTTCCTACTCAATAGGCAGATCCACCACCTAAGTACAGGTATAACTGAGGACTACGGTAAGCATGACTGCTTCTTATGGCTGGTCCCAATCTTGCAAGGGATTCTTGAATAGTCCCTATCACTTGACTTTGAGGGGACAAAGGGTGAGGTGATCATTTCTCACCTGAACAATTCCCATCATCACCAACCCCAAAAGTTCTCTCCTCTGTCCTCCCTGGTCCCTGCCTTAATAGACTGGGCGAGGAGGCTAGAAGTGATACGGCAAAGCTCTCTCCTGCCCCTTTTGGGGAATGTCAGCAGCCCTCTTTAGATGGGAGAAATCACTGCTTCTTTGCCTCCTACTCTGGACTCTCGGTGCCTATTCTACAGGAAAATCACCACAAACATAGAACTTGAAAGAGCAAACATTCGTCATCTCCCAGTTTTCGTGAGTCGGGAGTCCAGGGACAATCCAGCATAGTCCTTCACTTGGGGTCTCCTAAGGCTGTAATTGACGTGTCAGCTGAGGTGCGTTCCTACCTGGAGGCTTGACTGGGAAGAATCAGGCCTTGCTTCCAAGGCCACTAGGTAATTGGCAGAATTCATCTCCCTGCAGGTACGTAACTGAAGTTATCTTGCTTGCTGCCAGCCAGGGACCACTCTTAGCTCCTAGGGCCACCCTCCGTTCCTTGCTATGTGGTCCCCTCCAGAAGCCCTCCCACAAATTGGCAGATCACTTCTCCAAAACCAGTAGGAGTATCTCTCATTCCTGTCTGCTACGGCAGAATCTTATATAATATAATGCCACTATCACAACTCCTTTGATGTATTTTATTGGCTAGAAGCAAGTCACAGATTCCATCCACACTAGGATATGGGAGTGTGGCTCACTGGGACAACCTTAGGGTGTGTACACCACACATGGGTTTCCTTCTTTCCTCCCTCCCTGCCTTCTTTCTTCCTTTATTTCACACATAGTTGACCTGCCATGTGCAAATCACACTACGCTAAGTGAGACAAACATGATTAAGGCAAGCCTCTTGCCTTGGTGAGTGCAGGTTGCTATAACAGAATATCATAGACTGGGTGGCTTAAATAACAGACATGTATTTCTCACAATTCTGGAGGCTGAAAGTCTGAGGACAGGGTCCCAGCATGGTTAGGTTCAGGTGAGACCCTCTCCCTGGTTTTCAGACAGCCACCTTCTCACTGTGTCCTCACACGATGGAAAGCAGAGAGAGCCATCAAGCTCTCACATCTCTTCTTCTAAGGGCACTAATCCCATTCATGAGGACTCCATCCTCAAAACCTAATCATTTCCCAAAGGCCCCACCTCCTAATACCATCACATTAGGGGTCAGGATTTCAAGATCTGAATGTGAGGGAGACACAAACATTCAGTTCACAGTACCCCTGTCTTCTAAAAGTTCATAGACTAGTGGAAGAGACCTTCCTGTAAACAGCTAGATAGTAGTTTATAATAAATGCTGGCATATTTTTACATACAAGCCCCAGCTCAGAACCAGGAGCCCTAATTTTACATGATAAGAGCAGAAAAAGTTCATGGATGAGATTCCATTTGCATACACTTTTGAAAGAGGAGAAGGAGGAGAAGGCCCTGCAACATTTATACAGTATTGTACCTATATAAGGCGTTCAGCAAATGTGCAATGAATAAAAAGCTAAAGAATGTAGACAAAGGACTAATTTTCCAAATGAGCAGGATGAAGACTTGGGGAAAACACCTGATATGAGCAGTCCCAACATAAAAATCAGTGTATGGTCACCTATTGCACAAGCCTTAAAAACTTGAATGCTTCAAAAATCAGTCTCTTCATTCCATACCTAAGAAGCAGCTGAAGTGGCCAGAGAGGATAGAACAGAGGACTTTGGTCTCAGAGCCAAGAATGGGGAAGTGGAAGGATGGGAGCTCAGGGCAAGTGTTGGAGAGGAAGAGGACAGAGCTGTCTGATGGCTACATCCAGACAAGACAGGTAGTTCTGGACCAGTGAAATGGACAGTCATCTTCTTCCAAAGTTGTTACTTTCAGACAACCTGCATTTTCGTACATTACATACTGACACCATAAACTGCTTTTCATATGCCCAAGAAAGATTTTCCTCCATGAGCTAACAAATGAACACTCTGAAGTATCTAATAGTAGTACCCATCAAGTTCCCTTCTGATAATGCCACCACCTTGGGCTGTCCCACCGTGTCTAATGCATAAATATGAATATAATATTGCAAAGATGTTTAAATAGGGGTCTGGGGGGCCCATAGAGGTACCTCATAGATCCTTGTGCCCCTCTATACATTTCAATCGTGGTTTTTCTATATCTATATGTTTTACGGACTAGGATCAGGGAAGATTATATTTGAAGAATTCCACTGTTTAATTTGTTTTCAAAAACTAGTTTTATTATATTTTTTCTTTTTTTACAAAGATCAGGAGAAATTGGAAAAAATAGAACTCTTGGTATGATGATAGGACACTAAGTATAAAAATATTACAATCAAATTATGATAGCTATCTTTAAGCACACCCAAAGCAGTAAATGTCTAATGAACTTAGCATGGGTCAGCCAAACGTGATTGTCAAGGAAAAGAAATGGAAGATAAACATGTACAAAATATCATTAATAATATATGGTTTAAGATTGTGACTAAAAATGAAGATGTAATTATAGGGATTTTATAATATTTTAAGCTCTCTGGAATGGAGCCCTCATCATCGCATGAATATCTATATCTTTCACACATTTGAGGTTAGCACATGCATGTTTTTTGGAATGTGTGCATGCAAAAATAGGAGAATGCCTACAAAAATGTTTCCATGAAGTCAAGTCATGAGCTAATGACTGTACCCTGCTTGTAGTGCACCTTGAATATCTTATGTTCAATATATACAGCATGCAACATTATTTTATTTTGGTTTCACTTTCACATTCTATATCCATCTTACCTAGATTTACCTTCAGTCCAAATCTGCTTTCTTTTGTTCCTCATTCTGGCCTTTGCTTTCACCAAAGATTCTAATCATTTTGCTCAAGTTATAACAAATCAAGAGAAGCAGTTTAGGGAAACCATGGCAAATGTTTCTTAGCCTGGTCCGGCTCTTTTCCTGTCTCCTTTATTTCAGAGCATTTGAAGTTTAGAGAGTTTCTAATCATCATAACAACAAACTGCTAAAAAGGCAGGCAGGGCCTTGATATTAGGAAATAAATGCAATGGAGATCCTCTTGACCTTGGCAGAGACAAAAACTAATATTAAAGCAAATAAAGTCACCATGCAGAGGACTAATCTTCCCCTTCAAACACTACAGGAATGAGAAATTTAAGAAACCCTAATGGGCAAGTATGTTGATGGGCAGTGTCTTAAACATCCTTTTGTAGATTTTCACTGACTTGCTAGTTACCATCTTGGTGAATTTCTTTGTTTTCTAAATCCTTTCAACAGGTAGCCTTTCTTTCTGCAAACATTTAGCAATTCAACAAACAAGCATAAAACACCTAGCATGAGCAATGCGTGTCCTGAGTGCTGTGAAAGATATGCAGTTGAGCTTACCTGTGAGTTTTTAGTTTAGCAGGGGAACTAATTCATGTATTCTGACAAAAAGTAAAAATACATAAATGCTTGAAAAGAGAAAACTTTGGGAGAAAAAATCTTCCCAAGGTTTTTTGGAGAAGGTAACATTTGAGCTGATTTCAAAGGCTTGGTAAGATTCAGATATGCAAAGACGAAGACATCTGTCTTAGTCTGCTCAGGCTGCTATAAGAAGAGACCGTAGACTGGCTGGGTTAAACAACAGAACATTGTTTCTCACAGTTCTGGAGGCTGGGAAGTCCAGGATCAGGGAGCTGGCAGATATGGTGTCTGACAAGGGCCCACCTCCTGGTTCATGGAAGGCCATCTCTTCTTGCATCCTCAGCAAGGACAAAGAAGCTCTCTGGAGTCTCTTTCATGAGGTCACTAACTCCAATCATGAGGGTGAAACTTAATCCACTGCCCAAAGGCCCCACCTCCAAATACCACCACATTGGGGATTTAGGTTTCACCATATGAATTTAGAGGGCAGGGGAACACAAACACTCAGTCGCTACAGCATCCCCTGGCAAAGGAACACATGAATAAATATACCAAAATGATAAAGTATAAAATGAAAATGAAGCCTAGATCCTGGGCTTTAGATACTGAAAGACTCAGTTTCAAATCCTACCTGATTATGCCAGTTCATATACCTTGAAAGTCACAAGATACTCTTTTCTCTGTGATGTTGAAACATGATATTGAGATACAGACATGACTTTGGCATGTTGAGGCAGCACATTTTGCCCCACACTGCCCCATTCTGTCCTCCCCTCCACCCCCTATGTCATACTATGTTTATGCTTAGTTACTCAGATACATTAGGCCACCTGCTCAAGGGCACATGTGTTTCAGAGCTTAGATTTAAACTGCAATCTCACTCATTTCAATGTTCCCACTCAGCCAAGATCAGCTGCCTACATCCCTTCATCTCCCCCACTAGAATCTGTCTCCTCTAGTTTTAACCATCCTGGGAGTCCAGTGTACATGCAGGGCCCACCCACACCTTGCTAGGCAACCAGCAACATTGGAAAAAAGAAGAGGCACAAGCTTAATTCCACCAAATTGACCTTTGTTCTTGTTACTTCTCAGCACCATTTTAAGTAACAAACAAATTCGTAGCCTCCATATGCATTGCCTGGGTCTATACTTATCACTTGTGTCAATTTATAATAATTCACAGAAAATGCTAACTGAACACCCAAGATCTTGGACACAATAAACTAAGGAAAAAAGATATTTAATATTACAATAATTTACTTTACTATGACACATCAAGATATTTTCAAGCTCCATTGGGGAAATACCTTTCCAGCCCTGGTGGGGGGAGGAGAAAATGAAGATCCCAATCAAATCGTATCCCATTGCAAATGAGCAATAAGCTACTCCATGTAAAGGAAGTCACCTACAAATATGTGCAAACCCACGAGGGCTGGACATCATTAACATGCTCTTTACAAGGGCTCTGCAAGGAAGGTTTTGTTCATCTTGTTTACATGTGAGAACTCTCCGCACAAGGAGGTTGAGTAATGTGCCTAAGGTCACCTCTCAAATTAGTAGCCAAGAAGGAAGCAGACACTCAAACCTGGACCTGCTGGACTCTGAATCCTAACTTCTTGTCCCTTTATGGAGTCACATCCCTAGTGCCAGTCCCTTAGGATTGTCTCTCCCATCCATGCCTCCTTTCTAAACTTTACCCTTGCTCTACCCTAAAATCTCTGATATTGCCAATAATCATTGACTGCATACAATGTGCCAAGCCCAGATCTCTGTGATTTACAAGCACGATGTCACTTGATTTTCACAATAGCCTGATGAATGGGCAGAGCTGGTACTCAGAAGGGCCATCTTGATTGTTTATGGATTGCCTCCATCCTGACTGGTCAGTGCCATGCCAATCAGTTGGTAAATACTTTTAATATGTTTTCTGGAATAAACACTATGATTATGCCTGGCTAAGAGATGAGGAAACTGAAGCTTAGAGAGGTGAGAGGTGAGGTGACACATCCGACGTCACAGGGTTGGGAAGTAGCATCTGCAAGATTCTAACCCAGGTCGCTTTGTTGACAACGCCCATCCCCACCTCACTCCACACTTCTCTGAGGCCTGTGTCTACTGCACAGGCCTGGATTCAAATAGTTCCTCTGATAACTAATGATCTCTATGAGCCTAGTTTTCCTCATCTGCAAAATGGACCCATAACATCCAACTCAAATATTTGTCATGAGGTCTAAATCTAAATAACTGTGGTCACCAGAGGACTTGGCTTGTAACAGGCACTGAATTATTATTATTACTATATTTAAATAATAATTATTATTAATTTGTTGTTATCAAAGAAAAGCCCTTCCAAAAGACATTTAAGACCCTCTACAATCTACTAACCTCATTGTTCTCTAATGTTGTCATCTAACATGTCTACCTTCCCCTAGCCCCCACTAATCACATAAACGTGAGATGCATTTTCATTCTCTCTGCTTTTTTTATGCTGATCTTGGGCTGCCTTTCTCATTTATCCATCTAATGTCTAGGCTCAGCTCCAGTGTCAACTTCCAGAAGAAATCTCTTCCAATCCCTCCACCAGAAGCAATCATCTTAAACTACCTGTGTACATTTCTTTTACTTCTAGTGAACAATTTATTCTTTATGGATTTTTATCATTTATTTATTCATCCATCTCCCTTAAGGGTTAGAAACTCTTTGACTCGTATCTGCATCCCCCATAGCATCTACCCAAATGTGTGGAAAAGAAGAAGGGGAAAAAGGGTGGTGAGTAGAGAAATGGGTGGTCGAGAGCTGGGCCCAGTGGAAGACAAGAAAGGAGAGTATCTGGACAGAGGCCAGGGAGGGTCACCTGGGTATCGCATCACCAATACCCTGGGCATCATGCATCAGGATGGACCTTTCAGGTTCTAGTTTCCCACATGGACCTTAATCAGCTGGGTGACTCTAATCAAGCTGGTTTACCTCTCTGGGCCTCAGTATTCTTGCTTATAAAATGAAGGAAGTGCACTAAATCTCAAGGGGTGCTTCCCACCCTAAATTCCATGCATCCATGCCCCCCCCCGACACCTTGCTGTCTCCACTAAGACTGCAATGACCACGCTGTAGTGTCACTGCCTGCTTCCTCCATCAAACTCTAAGCTCTTCCAGAAGTACCCTGCACTGGGTCTCCTTAGCTACTGCCTCCCTTGCACTGAGCCTAGGACCTGGCATTGTTTTGCTGAATGAATGAATGGCCTGAAGGAATGAAGAGTTCTGAAAACCCCAGAGCAAAAGTCTGAGTCGGACAGAGCTGGCATAGCTGTGATTTTAGTGGCTTCTGGTGACAGAATGGGGTGTAAGCAGGATGGCTATATGTCCTAGTCTGCCTGGGACAGTTCCAGCTTTCCACCTGCTGTCCCAGTATAATTATTACAGCATCCCCTTTCACCCTCACAAGTGTCCCCTTTGGATGATAAATCAAATGGTCACCATGGAAATGAGAGAACTCCCTGCTTTAAGTACTGACCATGTACCAGATGCCTCAATCAGCTCTTTCCATACATAAATCTTCATTAATTCACCCCAAAGCCCTAAATATTGGTACTATTATCCTCACTTCACAGATAAAGAAATTGAGGCTCAGGAAGTTTATATAAATGGCTGGAAATCTCAGAGCCATTAATAAAAAGAGGCTAGATTCATATTCAGGACAGCCTGATTTCAAAGTCCTGTTCCTTCTACTCTGCCACGTGCTTGGATCACAGGGGAATTGTGAACCGGGAAGGGTCATGGTTCTCTGGGCTCAGGGTCAGATTTCTCTCTCTCTTACCTCTCTCGTTATATTCCCTCAATTCCTAATTTTTCTTTGCTGGATCCTGTCCCTTCTCTAATACCCAGAAGGCCACAGTTTCAGTTGTGGCAGGTGGCATTTTTCTCCTCTTTCCATCACTTTGCCACTGCTACTTCCAAAACTAAGTCTGTGAGAGAGGGCTGTGTTTTGTAACTCAAAGAGAAGGAGTCTCAACCTCTTCGAGCATAATATGTAGCAGGAGGTGACCTTCGTAGTGCAAGGGAGGGTCGTGCAAGGTGACTCAGAGGCAGCGTGTGCTCTGTGGCTTCTCCCCAAGACTGCTGCTGTGGAGAAGGACATGGGCTTTTTGAGTCCACAGCCATCTGGGTTTGAGTCTAGGTCAGCCACCTCCAACTATGTGATGTTGGGCTAATGATTTAACCCCTCACAGCCTGTTTCTTCATCTGCAACCACCCATTGTCGCCGGTTGTCACAAAAAGACATCCTTGCAGTTACTGGTGGTGCGGGACTTATGTCTTACGTGTAAGCTTCGGGTCTTATGTGTCCCAATGGAAATTCCACTCCTTTTCTCCTTGAACTGGATTGTTTGGGCAAACCCCCGTTTCATCCCCCTAAGCCTCCTAGGCATCACCCCCGTAGAACCTGGGACCCTCCAAAGCACCTCATCTTCTCCATGCCCCACACCCTCTGGCACCCTTCACTCCTGAGTTCAAAGCAGTAGCCTCTAGTTTTGCCCCTTCCCCTTCCTTCTACCACTTTATTCTCCACTCTCATTCCAGATGGATTTCTTTTAAAGTGCAAATCTATTCATATCACTTGCCTACTTGAAATTCCATAGTCGCTTCCTCTTGCCCTCAGAATCAAGTTCAAACTCCTCCTGGGAGAGAATTACATGGCCAGGGCGCTGTCCTGCCCTCTCCCCATCATTTCTTACTCTCCAGCCACAGTGAACTTCTCTTGGTTCCATTAAGGGGCCACATTATCTCCTGCCTCCAGGCTCCCATGATGCTTTTCTCTGTTCCTAGAATGTTCTACTCCCCTGCCCATCCCCCACCCCACTCATTCACCCACCCCTCACCCAGTTAACTCTTTCTTGTCACTTACTTCTTAGCCTGAACCTTGCTTTAGGAGATAAGCCTTTCCTTACTGCACATGCCAACCTCGGTCACCCATGTACAGGCAGGTTTCAAAGCCCCTTCTGCTTCTACCTTTGTAAAATTGGGTCCACTGGTGCAAGGGCTGTCTTCACCACCAGACGGTAAGCCCCACAGGAGCAGGGACAACATCTGACTTGCTTTTCACTATATCCCTACTCAATGGGGATTCAGAGGCAAGCCAAAAATTTCATTCATTCATCTACTCATTCATTTATGCATCAACTCTTTCCATTGTGGTGGGTGTGCATTTATCTCTCTTTTTCATTGCCTTTTTTCTATTACCTCCAGGGATTAATCAAGAATAAGACTGTGCTTTGCAACTCTCAGAGGAACAAGACTCACAAACTCTTTGAGCATAATACATTTCCGGAGTTGATTTTTGCAGCTTAAGAGGTTAGGTGTCTTTTAGATCCTCTGTCCTGAAGCCCAGGGATAGGAAGCCCCTCACTCTATCCAACACCCCTGCCGAGTAGCAGGATCAGGTGGAGCAGAGAATGACTGCCTACCGAAATCTGAAGGAGAAAGTTGAAGAAAGGAACAACAGAATGAAAGATGGCCAAGAGGTTGTATAAGAGAAAGGGAGAAATTATAAGCAGATCCTGAGAGACTAAGACTAAATAAACCTTCCCACCTAAAATAGGACTAGATACGTCATCTGAACTTCTACCACCCTGTGGATTCTGGAGGATTTGAAACATTTGTTGCTTAAGCCTGACATAAAGGATTGATCAATGTTGGCCAAAATCCCCTGTATACCCTTATAAATGGCTGCTGGTTTTGTGTGCAGTCCTCCTGCGGCAGACACCTGTGGCTACCCACCAAAATCCATCTCTCCCTTCTTCCTTAGGAAGAGAATTGAAGCTGGGTGTGTTTCCCAGGCTCCCTCGCAAGCAGCTGTGCATACTAAGTGCATGGTTAAGTTTACACCAATGGGATGGGGTTGGCAACGACGCGTGGATCTTCGGTGTCATCTCCAAGCCACTCGCCCTGGAGGTCCTCTATTTTCCTTCACATGAGCTGCACCACAGAGAGACCATACAGACAAGGACAAAGCCCTAAGAAATGGTAAACTAATAAGATGAAAGAAAGGAACTTTAGCCCGAGAATGGCCACAGAAACCTGAGCCAGCACGCCAGCCTCGATTGCTCCCTTCGGGAATGTTACGTGAGAGTGCTATAAACTTCTATCTTCCTTCAGTCATGGTATTTTGAGGTATCTTCATTATAGCAGGTTAGCCTTTACCCAAATTAATAAAGGAGCTTTTTTTCCTTGTCAAAGGTATAGACCTGAGTTTTCAATGATTGGATTTGTGAAACAGCAAAGAGCTTCCAGAATGTGTATTGTCTCTTAATGGCATACAGCAATTCTAACAGTGCTCTCTTGGGACTTATTCGGCCAGGCAAAGTAATGCACATTAAATACCACGCACATTGAATTTCAATACATTTTGAGGCTCCTATGAAAATACATGCAAACCTTTTACCTATTTCTCTATATAGCTCAATTGATATGCAAATGAAATTTAAGGCTCAGCTCAAATACTGCCTCCTCCAGGAAGGCTTCCCTGAACTCTTCCTATAGCTCCAATCAGCCTTTCCTTTCTCAGGTGTACCATGTACCTGCTAAGTCTCCTCTACTCAGAGTAGTATCATAGTAACTGTGTACAACTTCACTCTTCCGTCACACTGCAAGCTACATCACCACTTTGCCTCATTACTCATTCATTTTTTTGAGTGTCTATTATATGCCAGGTACTGTGCTGGGTGCTAGGGATAGAGAGATGAATGAGGCACAATGCTAGTCCTCAGAGTCTGATGGAAGGAGAGAGATACTTAGGTGAAAAATGCATTTTTGTATTGCCATGTGTAATGTGGCAAGTGCCACTGCAGAATCATGAATCTAGGCAGACAACTCTGGAGTCTGGTCTCTCAGCCACTGCACTCTCATGATTTCCAAATGTTTATCTCTAGGACAGGCTTGTCTACTGAGGTCAGCTGTCTGCAGCCTCCCTGGGATGATGACACACCGTGACACTTGGGTCCTATCTTTGGGCTTCCCCATGGTCATCAAAACTTCTCAGGGTCCAAACTCATCAAATTGTTCGCCTTAAATATGTGCAGTTCATTGCCTATCAATCATACCAATAACTTATATCAATAAAGCTGTTCAGAAAAAAGAACTCCCCAGGGATGAAACTGAATGGAGGGCCACCAAAGAGTGCATGGCCTTGTCTCTGCCCCCAGAGAACTCTGTGCATCGGAATGTTTTCCATACAGCTGGCTTACCATGGACTTGAGTTGAGCCTCGGTGGATGGATGTAGAGGATCTGTTATTTGGGCTCTTCCTTGATTCTTATTAAGATTTTTAAATAAGAGTCCTTCTTATGAAATGTCTTCAGTCGAAAAGCAAATTCTTTTAATTGTGGGTCAGAGAAAACCAAAGGCCCAAGAAATGAAATCAAATCTACAAATTCAATTAAAATATAGCAAAGAAAGCCACTGGTTACAGAGGGACATGAAGACAATAGAGCCTAATTATATATTTAATTACTTTATTTGTTTACTGATTTACATAGGCATTTTGGTAAAATACAGGTTTTAAGACAGAATCTGGGTATCTGTAAGTGAATCTAGCACAGGGAATGGTGTATGGTGGGGGCCCGACAAATACTTGCTGAATCCAAATTGATTTTCATAAGAGCCCACTCCTCGCCCTCTTATCCCGCTGTAATACTAATATGTCTTGTGGTTTTTGAGCTCAAGGCTCAGGCTTTGCTTGAGGCTACAGAGAGAACAAGGTCAAGGTTAATTAGGAACAGCCAACATTTCCATAATGACAGGATTCAGGACTTTTAAGGACAAGTCCTTAGGGTTCATATACTCCAAAGTTCCATGGAAGAAGGAACAGGAACCTCTGAGGAAACCCAGACACTTGCACAATGGCTCGGACAGAACTGGGTAGGGAGGGAAAGAAATGTAATCAGTGAGGATACCCAGGTTTCTTTGGGAACTACAGTTCCTTTCAAAAGTATAGAATATTTACCTGGACTTTAAGATAAGAGCAAATCAGGAAGCAACACTGTAACTGAAGTTTCTGAATCAAATGTCTCCTGCATCCTATCTCCCAGTTCTGCATTCTCTTCACCTGTGGGTTGGCAGCAAAATAACACAGAGGACATTGACAATAATCACTTGAGCAGTCATCAGGGCATCTCCACCTGGAAGGAGCTGGGACAAGGGCCGCAGAAAAGCCGCCCCTACCCAGCCAAGATTGCCCATTGGATAGATGGGATCATTAGCAGGTGTGTCCTGAACTGCCTGACACAAAGCTGATTCTTCACCTGGCTCAGATGGCCCCACGTCAGATCCAGAGGGTGACGGTCTAGGAAAAGGGGAGGAGGGCTACCAACCTGGGCGAGAGGGGGCGTAGGGCCAAAGAGCTGCCAGCTTACTGCATGTGGGAGTCTGTAACTACAGCCAGGCCATGTGAAGGGACCCTCAATGCCAAAGGAAGAGCCCAGACCCTGCCTCCAATGCTGCCTCTGTGGACATTGGCTCTAACCCTACAACAAGTGCTACTATGTGTCGTGTCCCCAGCATTGTGGAGAAGGTGAGAACCGTCGTAGTCTTGAGGGGTGTGGGGGTGGTGCTAGGAGCAGCTGTGTAGTGCACCAGTGTCACCTGCGGGGCAGGACAAGACTGAAGAGGTTAGCTGTTTTCCACGCTGAGTAGCTGGAACTTTCTCCTGAGGCAAAGGAGAGCCGAGGCTGGACTTAAAGCTGAAGAGTTCTCTGGTTTTGTCATGTCAGCAGTCTGAAATGTCAGTTCTTGGGTGTGCTCTTGGCCAAAGAATAACCAGACACACTGACAGCAAGGTAAGCATGAAACGAGGTTTACTGAAGAGAGAAAGACAGGATTATAGAGCAGGAGCAAGATATTATGTTTATAGAGCAAGAGACATTCACCACAGTCAATGAATGGACCCCTGGTAACAGAAAGGCCTTGGTCATGGTGTGGGATCTTGTTTTATAGTGTCTAGATCAGGTCTTCCTCAGGGTTTAGACGTCACCATGGAACCACTTTGATGGACAGTTGGGAGTCATACAACCTGAGTCTTACTGCACATACAGATCTCCCGTGAGCCTTTCTGAAGGCCCATTTGTGTGTGGGAGGGGTGGTGAACTGCAGCGTAGATTTAAGCTAAAGACATGGTAAGTAGCCTTAGATTGTCCTAGGTCATCTTCCAGACCCCGTTGTACCTGTGCTTAGCCTTCAGGCTAGGAAATCCTCTGCATTCTTTTGCAGTTGGCACTAAGTTCTGATTGGCAGATTCGTAGGGTATTCCCTCCTTCCCCAGATGTAGCAATTGCTCGGGGCACCCAGCTTTGTCTCCAGGAGGGGCCGGAGGTCCCTGGCTGTCTACCTAACAGTTTGTGGTGATATCTCCAGGGGCTGTGTAGAAAACAGGTCAACAAAGAGATCCTCCAAATGCCGTTGGTCCCCAATCAGAGGTTTCAGTGACACCTAAGGACTTGTTAGAAATGCACATTCTTGGGGCCCACTTCAGGCCTAATGAATCAGAATCTGATGGGAGCCCAGAAATCTGCATTTTGGGTTTTTTTAGCATAATTTTTATTTCAAAATATTAAGGGGCACAAGTGTTCTTATTACATGGGTTAATTGTATAATGCTTAAGTCATGGCTTTTGGTGTGCCCGTCACCAGAATAGTGTACATTGTACCATTAGGTAAGTTTTTATCCCTCACCCCCTCCCACCTACTTTCCTTCTTGGTTTCCAATGTCCTTTATATCATATCTTCTTGTGCCCCTATGTACCCATTGCTTAGTTCCCACTTATTAATGAGAACATGTGGTGTTTGGTTTTCCATTCCTGAGATATTTTACTTAGGATAATGGTCTCCAGTTCCATCCAAGTTGCTGCAAATGACATTATTTCATTCCTTTTTATGGCTGAGTAGTATTCCATAATACATACATATATATATATATATATATACACACACACACACACACACACACACATACACTACATATTCTTTATCCATTCGTGAATTGATGTGCATTTAGGTCATTTCTACATCTTTGCAATTGTGAATTGTGCTGCGATAAACATCCAAGTGCAGGTGTCTTTTTGATATGACTTTTTTTCCTTTGGGTAGATACCCAGTAGTGGGACTGTTGAATCAAAAGGTAGGTCTACTTTCAATTCTTTGAGAAATCTTTATACTGTTTTCCACAGAAGTTCTACTAATTTGCAGTCCCACCAACAGTATATAAGCATACCTTTCTCTCTGTATATATGCCAGTATCTGTTATTTTTTGATTTTTCCATAATGACCATTCTGATAGGGGTACAGTGGTATCTCATTGTGGTTTTAATTTGCATTTCCCTGATGATTAGTAATGTTGAGCACTTTTTCATACGCCTGTTGGTCATTAGCCTATCTTCTTTTGAAAAAAACTCTGTTCATGTCTTTTGCCCACTTTTTAGTGTGATTGTTTGGTTTTTTCCTTGCTGATTTGTTTGAGCTCTTTGTAGATTACAGATATTAGCCCTTATTCAGATGTATAGTTAGTGAATATTTTCTCCCATTCTGTATGTTGTCTATTTGTTGGTTATTTCCCTTGCTGTGCAGAAATTTTTTAATTTAATTAAGTCCTTCTTATTTATTTTTGTTGTTTTTGTAAGAAATCAGTGTATTTTAAAGAATTTGAGAAGCACCAAGTTAGACACCAGTGTAATTACAAGGCACACTAGAGGGCACTGCTGCGGTGACCCTAGAGAGTCCCAAGAAGACCTGCATGTGTGCAGTGGCGGTCCCTGTGAGGGGAAGATGTGAGTAGCGTGGGGAGACCAGAGGAGCAAGCATGTGATGAAAAAGAGGCTCCAGGAAATTTCACAGGTCCCTGGGCTGGTGGGAAGGAGGTACCATTTGCCAAAGAGAGGAAACACCAAAGGTGGGGGAGAAGGAGAGCAGGTTTGTTGGGGGTAGCATGTAAGGGTCCTCCCCTGTCCCTCCTCCCTCCAGCTCTGCAGGCCCTCGATTAGTTTCATCCCTGGGCAGTTCTAGATGACCATGAGGAAGTATGAAGATAGGACCCAGTGTCAGAATGTGTAGTCATCTCAGGCAGGCTTCAGTCAGCTGACCCTCAGAGACAAGCCTGTCCTGGAGATAAACATTTGGGAATTGCTAGCAGGTACAATTGTTAAAGGGACCAAGCTCTGAAGCCGCAGGTGTTAAATACTATTTATAGGAGGGCATTTATATGACTGAGCTACTGTTCTAGGCCCTGAAAAACAAAGCAAAATGGAGTCACTCATCTCAAAGTTCCACATGTACCAAGCTGAAACAAAGTTGTTTGTATGACCTGAGAAATCAAGAGAGGAGATAACAGCCAAATCCCCAAACAGGCTGGTTTTAGCCTGCATGATAAGGAAGTCTCCTCTGCTTTAACCTTCGCAAGGACAATACTTTGAAACGACCAATCCACTTTTCATTCCTTGTTTCTGCTTTCTTCAGCCTTTTCCTATCTATAAATATTCCCTGCCCCTGTACACAGAAGAGATCTCTGAACCTCTTCTGGTTCTGAGGGTTGCTAGATTTATGAATCATTCTTTACTCAAATAAACTTTAAACTTATTTTGCCTTGAGTTTTTCTTTTACCGCTGATCTCACGACTTCTGTTGTACCATTACTAGCTGGGTGACCTTTGCAAGTTGCTCGGCCTGCATTTCCTCAGCTGTGACACAGGGATGGTCATAACAGGATGCACGTTTCAGGACTGTTGTGAGAATGAAATGAGTTAGTGTGTCCATGAAAAGCATTTAGAACAGTTCTTGCAGTCCAGTATTAGTATCAATTATTAGCTATTATTATTGTCATTATCATTTTTATAATCCCTAGAAGGAAAGAGAATTGAGGAAACAACCAGGTCCTCTGAGAGGGGAGGCCTAAATGGCTGCCTGAATTCCAGTCCTGACTGCTGGGGCGTGTGCTTGCTTCTCCCTTCCAGGCTACTGCTCTTCCTTCCATCCTCCTTCTCTGCAACTGTCTCCTCCTCCTCATTGGTCTTCTCAGCCGGAAATCCCCTTGGGTTACCACATAGGATTTCAGGATGTATTCAGTGGGTGACCAGGCTTGAAAACAAACCTTCAAGAGGTTAAAAAGATCTTTAAGCCACATATTTGTTGAACACCTACTGGGCACTAAGGCCTGGGAGACAGAGTCCCTGGACTCCAGGAGAGCTCTGGCCGGAGGTCAAAACATGGACGTGTAAACAGACCATTTCAGAACAGAGTGAGAACAGCTAAGGGTTTAGAGTAGCAAGAGGGCCCAAAGATGAAGGTATTTATGTCTCACTAGAACCTCCCAACCCCCCAATCCACTTAACAATTTGTGTTCTCACTCTGGAATTATCAAAGCATAAGAAATTTGCTATTGGAACAGGAAATGCCAAGATAGCACTAGCTCTTTTTCTCCCCCTCCCCAAATGTCCCATCTTTTCTAATCTGGGTTTTGGAAGCAGAGCCCGCTGGCAGGAACAGAGAAAGCACAGTCCAAGCTCTGAACAGGCAGTTCTCCTGGAGCATGACGGAAACAGCAAATATCAGCCCACAACCGAAACAACGCGGGCAGAACCGAAGCCTAAGCCCCCAGCCGCTGGGACTGATTAAACTTCTTGGTTTCAGCAGTGGTCAGTTGGATAGATGGATGGACTAAAATAGAATCCCAGAGTGGGTTCTGAGAACTAAATAGAAAGAGAAAGGCCCAGAGGCACAGAAAGAAATCCCCAGAGATCCAAAGGCTGTGGAGAGAGGAGGAGAAACACTGAGAAGAGAAAAAAGACCCAAACTAGGAAAGCGTCAAAGGAGGAAGGACCTAGGAGAGTGGCAAATGATGGAGAGATCTCATAACTTCTTTTTTAGCTGGTCCAAGGGAGCAAAGAAATTCGATCACGAAAACTGGAAGAAGCAGCTAAGAGAAGGGTCGGCAGAAGACAGCGTATCTGGTGACCCCGCCTTAGGCTTGGAATTAGATGATGATTCTTCCAAACGTAGCATGGAGGTGAAGTGACCCACTGATTAGGAAAAAATGTGTTCTGTGATCCCTGCAGGGCAAACAGCTTTATTTTTTTCTTTTTTCAGACTCTGAAAAAGGATCACCACTATTCCCATCGTCATCACAAGCCCTATTCACTGCACAGAAAGGCTGTTTTCGCTGAAACGTAGCTGGGCAAGCCTGAGTCTTCAACAGTATCTCATAAGAGCACAGACTCTTCATGAGAGAGAAATAATGAAACACCTTATTGGTGAAACAAATATCAAAGTACAAAATCATTGCTCAGGCAAAAAAACAAAACAAAACAAAACAAAACATTGGTGGGAATTTTTTTCCTTCCACACCCAATCCATAAGCACAAGTCCCTTCCAAACGGGGGAGTTTGGGATTTCTGGAATTTTTTTTTTTTTTTGCCTTTTTTTCTTCCTATTTGGAGTTTAATAAAGATATAAAACAGTTGTTGCATTTCAAGAGAAACATGTGTTCTTGTTATTAATGTAAAGTAGCTAGCGATTATATCCTCAGACTATCAAAAGGGACTGTCATCCTTCAGTCTATTCATTTGAAAAAGAGTCTAGTCATTTAAAAATATTCCATCAAAAATGTAATATTTAATGCACACAACCAGAAAAAACAACAGAAGAAGAAAGGAACCAACCCTAGTCCTACAACTCAAAGAAAATGACTTATATCTTATTGTAATTTTTCCTAGTCTTTTTGTCCCCATATATGTACTGTTCCATATTAAATTTCCTTTCTGAAAAATTGGTAACAACAGTAGAGCTACTTGGAATTTTTTTTAAAGGGACATGGTGGACATAGGCTATTCTTGACTGCCCAGCATCTACTTCACCTTCCTTTGATAATTGATGGCAATGTAATACCATCTTTTGGGTATTACTTTTCCATTGATATACTTAGCAGAAATGCCACTAGGAATGTCTTTGTTCCCCTGAAAAGGGCATCTGACTCAAGTTAGGCCAATCAGATGCTTCCTTGCTGGAATTTGAACCCTGAATAAAGTGATAAAAAGAAATGAAAATGAATAATTGAAGCTTATACGTCCCAATGCAATTTCCAGGTAAAACCATTGCATTGTTCTTGCCATCTCTATACTCCACTCTCCTCCAGAAATGCCTTAGTTCCTGAGCCAGCTTCTCCAAACTTTCATCAATTCTGTGAGCTCTTTCCCTGCTCTTTTGGTAAATTTCCTTTTTGCTTAAGGCAAGAAAAGTCCATTTCTGTTGCTTGCAACCAAAGAAACCTGAATGAAAATGTGGCTAAAATGAGCCAGGGATGGTAAGAGGTGTTATATTATCTGAACAAAATAATGAGGAACCATGTTCCTGAAAAATATTGTTTAATTACTTGTGAGACAAAATATCATCCATTGAGACTCTTCCAGAAATGCCATAAAGCACAAGATAGTCCTAACTAACGCCTCCGTTGGATTTAGCAGTATTGATAAGAACACGAGTCCTGGACCCAGCACACCTGGGTTCAATCCTTGCTTTTTCCCATACTAGCCACATGTGACTGAAGCAGGCTGTTGAAGCCCTCTATGCCACAGTTTCTTCATCTATAAGAAATAATAGAGTCAAAATCAGGAGTTGAATGACAAAACACATGTAAAGGCATTAAACAGAAATCCTTCAGTATAATGCCAGTCACTGTGTTATCCTTCTGCAAGAATTTGCTTTTCAGAATCAAGATGACTGAAGAAAATCCCAGTCCTCTAGTTCCGTTTTGTTTCTTTCACTTAATTTGACAATCTTTGCCTTTTAATGGGCATAGGTTTCATTTAATGTACTACTGAGATAGTTGGAGTTAATTTCACCATCCTGATACTTGTTTTCTATTTCTGTTGGATGCCTGACTTCGTCTGGATATATTAAAGTGTTCCATCTCCTTCCCTCAGTACGTAGATATATACATGGTTTTAGGCTGAACCCAGAGGCTGGTGGGAGGTTCCATGGGAACTTTCCCTTTAAACTGGCCCCACCCCCTTTACAGCCTGCTCAAACCCACCCGGAAAAGCCCCAGACACCTGCAATTTCAGGGCTGAGGCCCTCTTGGACTCAGCCTGTCTGTATGCAGACATTAAAATAAACTTTCTTTTCCTTCATCTTGGCCTCGTGTGTTCCTCCCTCAGCATTTCTAACGGACAGATAGATAGATAGATGACAGATAGATAGAGAAACAGATAAATAGATAGATGGATAGACACATAAAATAAAATTGCCATTCTTTCAATGGTTACTTGAAGACTACAATATACACCCGTAACTTTAATTTAGGTCTAATATAAATTAGCATTTTACCAGTGAGCCATGTAAGGAACTTAGGAT
Organism: Lepilemur ruficaudatus; assembly: GCA_963574885.1. Taxonomy (NCBI): domain Eukaryota; kingdom Metazoa; phylum Chordata; class Mammalia; order Primates; family Lepilemuridae; genus Lepilemur; species Lepilemur ruficaudatus. The sequence continues at coordinate 24,246 of CAUYRT010014953.1, read as the reverse complement.
CTTTTGACTTTCGATTCTTTTCACCCCATTCCACCTTATGTGCGATTGTTAGTGTATATTTGAGGCTCCTGTAACATTATCCTGTTCCAGGGAGATTTTGCTTTTGCTTCTGTCAGGCAGCTAGGCTAAAAATCCAATCATAGATTTTCAGAGATTTAGATGATTTGGAGCCAGGCTTCAGTCTTTGTGAGGGCTGGTTTATTTCAGTCCTTCCTTACATGCAGGTTTCTCACTAGGGTTTCTCAACCTCAGCACTATTGACATTTTGGTCCAGAAATTTCTTCTTGTGTGGGATCCGTCTTGTGCATTGCGGGATGTCTAGCAGGTTCCCTGGCTTCTACCCACTAGATGCCAGTAGCACAGCCTCCGTTGTGTTTCCAGACATTATCAAATGTCCCTTGAAGGGGCAAAACTGTCTCCATTGAGAACTACTGTCCTAGGTGTGGCCCTACAGGATCCCAACCAAAAGCCCCTGACACTTTCAAAGCTCCACTCACTTCTCAGCCCCTTTGTTGCCACTTTGGAATGAGGGGGAAAGCTGCTCCCACGGGGAGCCCACCTCTCCCAGTTGCCTTCCCTCCTAGGTCGTGCACCCACAGAGTCTCCCTGCCGTGATAACCTGGCCTGTGCCTTTGCACAAGCACGTATTCGTTTGCTTTTCTGGTTCTCAACAGAAACATTGATCTGAAATGACCTAGCTCATCATTGCAGAACTCAAGAATAACAATCATTTGGAAGCAAAATCTAAATAATTTCTGTTGAATATATACAGAGGACTGAATGTTCTCTGCAGAGTTCTTTGGTGTAGGGTGCAAAGAGGGAACGCATTACAAATATTAATAATGATAGGCCTTTTCTTAGAGTAGTTTGGACTGGATCATTTCTTGCTGTGGGGCATGGTCCTGTGCATTGTAGGATGCTTAGCAGCATCCCTGGCCTCTGGTACAACAATAAAAGTGCCTTCCTTAGAGGAGTTTACACTCTAGTTAGTATATGACTACAAGCACATTTTAAAAGCCAAAATAAAAAGACTTCAGTTGAACCACAAAGTACTTACACACCTCAAAAAAAAAAAAAAAAAGCACGTAATAGAAAACTGCAGAAGAAGATGTTTATTACAACCTAATTCAATCCCCTACTTTTTACAAGCTGTGTGACCTTGGCCTAGTCAAGGCTCAGGGTCTTCTGCAAAATGAGACTGTGGGATTAGATGATCCATCACCACCATCACTTCCAGCCGTGACAGACAAGAAGTCTATCAGGAAACAGGTTTGTGATCATTTAGAACACCCACTATAGCCAAAGGGAAGCAGCATGTTTACGAAAAATCAGTCAAACCTGATTGACCTATTCCCATTTCGAGTGATGTTTCTAGTTGAGAAAGTAAAGGAAACGCATCAGATGTGGGATATCTGCTTTCCAGATACATCTGACAAATTGTCCTGGGGAAACAGAGAGGTGTGGGCAACAGACAGTTATGGATAGTTTGTAACTACTTGATCCCAAGACCCAAAGAATTCCGATTGGCAGGTGGATGTAGATGCATAAGGGCTGTCTCTGGTGTTACAGCTCCATGAACAGCAGCCTATTTCAGGCCTGTTGTCACTCTGCATTAATAATTTGGATACCAGTTGAGAAAGCATTTCATTAAATGCATGGGTTTTTGCAAAAGTCGGATAAGATAAGGTGAACTCTAAGTCACACCACCCCTCTTGTACACGAAGTGCTGCAGTATTTTTCTTTTTCCTTCACATTCGTCTGAGTCAGTGCACCCTAATGCCTGCTTCAGTGCACGCCCAGGGGACCCTCGGGTTCCTGAGGCTGCCGCCTTCTCTTTCCTGGTCACTTCCCCACACACGACACCCCTTTGCATTTGTTCCCCAAAGTACCACTAACACAAGACAACTGCGTGCAGCAGATTTCTACTGAAATTTTGGGGACAGCAGAAGGTATTTAGAGCAGAGAGCAGAAAACAGCTTCAAACTAATAATCAGACATCAGACCCCTGGGAATATAATTTCCATACCCTGCCACAGAGAACGCCTGATCAGCTTTGTGGCTTCTCCCTTTGTCTCAGCAGCCTAAAAAGTCCCTTGTGCTCTTCCATCTCTCCTATCCTAGGCTCCTGGGCCCTGGGAACGGCTTGCCTTGCCTGCCATTGGATATTCAAAATTCTGCCCTATTTTGCTGCATCAATGTATTGTGGTCTCTGTTGACCTCATCTTTACCATCCTATTTATGCCTAGGCTGGGCAGAGAGGAGCAAGAGGGGGCTTCTTCTAGGCAACTGGAAGACCTACCATGGAATTTTCCTAAAAGATAGACTCCTTGACCCAAGTGAAAAGTTTTGCCTTTATTTTAATACAGTGGAATTTGAAAAGTCTTCTCTAATGCTGAGATTCTATGATTGCAGGTTTTTACTTGATTTGTCTTCAAATGGCTAAATGCTTAAGAAACAATGAGGACTAGCTTCCAACAGCCCTGGATGGGAGGATTAAGGCTCACAAGTTGTGTGGATCAAAGTTTCCTAGAACGACTGTCATGCATTCGCAAGTCTCATTTTTCCTTTGTGCAGTTGTGCAAACTTGAATATACACTCATCCCCGTTCAATAAACAGAAGCTGAAAATCCAGTAGAGGCATGAAGCAGTGACAAAGGATGAAAGGGAGTAAAAATGATTTGAAGGAGGAAAAAAAAAAAAATTCAAGTACCGATCTACAGCCCGAGGGAACACCACCCTCTCCTTTTGCCTCCCTCTTTGGCGCTGATGGGGAGCTGAGAGCATTGGGCAGATAGTCGCACGCTCCGAGTGTTCCTCCAGGGAAGTGGGAGAAATCACAACAGATGGCTCTAGGAAGTGTGGGTGAGCCTGACGTCAAGTTTATGCGCCAAATGGTGTTTTCCCAGTTCCACCTCTCCAGATCCCGTCAAGCCACGCCCCTCTATGAAGCCTCTTCTGCCCCCTTGATCCCATCAATCTTTCTTTCCTCTAATAATAATGAATGCTGTCCTGGCAAACGTTGTGACTTAGGCCCCATCTGTCAAAGGGCTCCTTGAAGGCCACAGTAGGGTCTTCTGTCTGCACCCAGCTGTCCTGGCATTCCTCCACGTGTGCAGCGCATGCTCACCACGTACCTGCTACGTCCCAGGCGCTGTGCTTCGCACGGGGGAAATCAGCGATGAACCGATGAGAAGGTCCTGAACTTCATGGGGATTTCATTCCGGAAAAGATAAACAACGAAAACATAGTGAAAATGAGGAGCACAGCTCCTGGTTAAAGACCTGTGTGCGATTGCTTAGGTCTGACCATAGGCAACCCCACAGGCGCTACTTGGCAGATTCCACGGGAACCTGGGGCACAGTCCCTGCACTGCAGTCTCTGGAGGGACTTGCAAAGAACTCAGGCTGGCCTAGCCCTGGAGCCTTCATTCCTAGGTTTCTTTATCTGTGGCCTTGGGCACAGGTCCTTGCAGGCATCACTGCCAAGTCCTACTTATGGATGGAGAGAAAGGAAAAACCTTGAAGACAATTTTTCCCTCTCTGACTCAGTACCCAGTACTTTTCCACTCCGAGCCCTCCCCGCTTACCCTTCCCAATCCCGGAGTCCAGAAACCTGCTCCCTTAGTAACAAGACGCCCCCAACATCTGCTGACCCAGCTGACCCAACCCGTGCCTGTTCCCGCCTCCCCTGAGCCTTGGCCCTGTGTTCCTCTCAGGTCTCCTGCCTCACAGCCCCCCTCTCTGCGAGGGTGGTCCCACTCCCCTGGCAGCATCCCCCTCAACACCCAGATGACTCCAGCCAGGCGGCTTTGCACAGTGTCCGCTCTGTGCCACAGTGTGGAGTCGAGCTTCTCCGGATTTAGCCTCCGGCTTAGATGATTGCAGTAAGTGAACAAAGGCTGAGCCGGGGCTTCCATTTGGGCTCCTTGATGCTTTAATCAGTTACTCCCACACCTGGTAGCTCGGCTTTCTCTCCAGCTCAGCCGAGCACTTGACAGAAAAAAATGGCTAAAAATAGTCACATAGAATGTAAGAAGATATCAGATGGAATTTTTGGTGCTGTCTTAGAATTTTGGCTGAAGCCCAAAGCTGAGAACAAGAGGCGATAAATAAAACCCTCCCACCCCACCCCCAACAAATTGTAGCAAAAGATGTAGAGTTGTAAACCACCCACTCAGGATTTCCAGGGCAGCAGCCAAGGTCAGTTCTTGGGCCTGTGACCCTAGTCCACCTCTGCTCCCCATCTGTATATATGAGAGGAGCTCAGAGATGAAGGAAGTAACTGCAGACAGGTGTCCCCAGTGCCGCCATGGGACCTGAGCAGAGGGTGATGAGACTTCCTGGGAGAGCTGTCCAGTCCCTGTCCAGTGCACAGGGACCAGAGAAAGAGTCCAAAGGCAAGAGGCTGGCTGCAGCTGCCACTGACGGCAGAGCCAAGGGAAAGGGCTGCCTTGGGAGTGGCCTGTCCCTCCAGAGACACAGTGCAAGACACCCAATGTTTCCAGTGGGCAGAGTGGACACCGTGCAAAGCTGCCTGGCCTGTGTCATCTTGAAGGGGCTGCTCAGGGGAGACAGACCACCCTCGCAGACAGAGGGGTTGGAAGGCAGGATGTCTGAGGAGAAACTGCAGGGCCAAGATTCATGGGAGATGAGACAGAGAGCTCACACGGGGACCCAGAAGGGCCAGATGGAGGCTCCTGTGGGGGTCTCCTTCCCAAGGAAGTGTCAGTGATGGCATGTCCACCTTGACAGAAGACATTTGACAACCAGAGAGCACTGCAAACAGCACCAGCTACCTAAAAAGATCTTCTTGCCCCCTTATCTCTCATTTCTCCCTCATCCCTTCTCTTTAGCCTGACTCTGAAAATGCCAGAAGTCCGGTAGGGAGGCAGGGGAGGGAAGGAGGTAGAACAATGGAAGATGAGACTTCAGTGCTCTCGCTACTGCTGGCCAATAAAACCTAAGTCAGGCTTGAGCCTGGAGGGAGGAAGAATATGCCTTAAATTGGACAAGGAACTGAAATTTTGACATTAAATTGGGCTAACCTAGTTAATATCTAAAAACAAGATGATTTTAATACTCAAAAATTATCGTAAAAGCCATTGGATTTGCTTGCTATATTATTTTTGGCAAATCCTTCCCAAGCAGGCTTGAAGCTGTGTTGGGTGAAAAATAGAGTTATTTCCTTATCGTATCTTACCAAATATAGCTTGTTCAGATGCCAGTGATAGAGGCAAAATAGAAGCTGGGAAGGAGACAAGGAGAGATGAAATCTACTTTTGAAACTGCCACCTGGGAAGGCTGAGAAGGCAAACAGTAGAGAGACAGGAGTCATCTCTGGGAAGAGAAGGAAAGATCGTTTGAGGCCAAGGGAAGATAGGTGCAAAGGTCCTGAGGCAGGAAAGAGGAAGTGGTGGAACTGCAAGGTCTGGAATGGGGCAGAGCTTGGGAGGTGAAGTTAGAGACAGACTGCGCCAGGTGCTGTGGTCCACAGTGAAGGGTTTGGGTTGAGTCTCAGCACATTACAGAGTGTAAGCCACAAGTTAACGTCATCCGATTTAGACATTTAAGATTGCTTTTACTGTTGTTTCAAGAGTGGATTGGGAGGAGGAGTAAGAGTGGAGGCCCATTAGGGGACACAACACACTTTTTAGAAAAAGCACAATAAATTCTCAGTGGTTGCTTTTCTCAAGTTACACAGTCTGGAAGACTGGTGGCCATGGGTTCTTCAGACCAAAGCAATCTATTGGAATTTAAACAAACAACAGTAGAAAAGACACTCCTGATGGAAGAACAGGCATTCATCATGACAACTGCACAATGCATTATGTTCATATACATATATATAATACACACACACACATACATATATTTCCTTCCCGAGCCACCAAGAAGCTCAGAGCTAAATTTCATGTTCTGGATAGTGGATCATAATTTTCTCACTTCTCCTTCTCCATGTATACAGTTTCTAATCTTTCCTTTAACAGAATTTTAACATGAAAATGTACTTTTTGGTTGTTCATGGGCCACCTTAAATCCATTTTAAAGACTTTTTGCACAATCTGCCACAAAGAGAATGATGAGATTTTTTTAAACCAGTTTTGAAGACAGACCAAAAAAAAAAATACTATTAATTGTCAAAAAGCGTTTCGATTCTTTTTCTCACCAACAGTTACACTGACCCATCCAATGACATCATGTTCCTAGCTTGAAACCAACCATGCTGGGAATATTTACACCATGGAAATTGGCAAACACCACAAGTGGCTATGTCGAGGAGGAAAGCCACATTTACCAGCACACCACTGGTGACAGACAATAGAATAATAACAAAATCATGTCTTCAATAGTCTTTTCTTCAGAGCCTTTGATAAATAAACCATTCCTAATTTCCAGAACCTCATCAAAAGAACTTCAGCAAAAATTGTACATGTAGGGACCAGTTCTCCTTGCCCAAATGCAAATGTCCTTCCTCAACCTGTGCTGCTTTCCTTGGTGCATTAAGGGAAACAAGCTAGAAATTTTTTCACGCTTTCCTACATTCTGTTGAGCTTGCATTCTTGCTAGAAGGAGGGAGCCAATCTCAGGTGCTGAACATCAAATTGCTTATTGGAACAGCTGCCGCTTTCAGCTGAGTAAGCAGGACATTCAAGGGTGGTGCTTTCTTGCCATGGTGCTGCAGCCAGTTAAAAATTAGTGTTAGGGATAGAAAATAAGAAACAAAGGGGAAACCATCTGATGATTTGATAGGAGCCACAGCCAGAAGCCTCCTTTGCACTTTAAAACAGTGTAGGGTAGAGGAAGGGATGTGAACGCCGAAATAAAGATCTAGGTCTTGGCTCTACGACTTGCTACATGCTCTGATGGGGAAGAAAAAGGTAGAAGGAGAGAAAGAAAAGGTGTGACGAATGTAAGGGAGAGACCTCAAGGCTGAGGAGAAGACTTTTCACCATGACAGCAACACAGTGATAATTTTCGCACATTCACTTGCTTATTCAATATTCACTGGGTGCCTATATGTGACATAAGAAATACTAGATATAGTTATGAACAACAATGACATAGCTCCTACCCTCATGGAGATTACAATCCAGTGGAGAATAGAAACATTAAACATTTAGTAGTAATGAAGTTTGATATTTGTTACGATAAAGAAAATAAAGGAGCCATGGGAACATGACAGGGAAGTGTTGTGGTTTACTTAGTCCAGGCACCAGAGAATAAAGTCCCCCCATAGAGCCCTGGGCACAAAGTGAAAAGGCAAAGTGTCTAGGAAGTCCTCACAGACCGGTTAACAGCATGGCTGGCCTCTTTGTCTTGTAGAGCAGTGGAGGGCCAGACCCTATATCTTTGGAAGCCAAAGACGTGTGTTCAGATCTCAGCTCTAGCATTGAAAAGTTAGCAAGTTATGTAACCTCATTGAGTTCAATACCTTCATCACACATAGGAACAGTAATAACAATTATCCTCCAAGTTTAGTATTTGAATTGAATTAGTGTAGGGTATAGAACTCAGCGTGGTGCATGACCTAGAGCAGGTGCTCATTAAATGATAGCTATATATAAAGATGAATTAACAAAAATTTTATTTCAAAAATTAAGGCTCTCTTAAACTGCACACACTGACCACTTGGCAAGTGTCAAAATAACTATCAGCAGAAATATATAATGAGGCTTAGCAGTCTGTCCTATAAGATAACTTGAGAGTTTGCACAGCAAAAGGCTTTGAAAGTGCTTGCATTAAACACATTCAGAACAGTCAGTATTTGTTTCTAGCAGCAATGAGGACACGTACCATCCTTTCCAACCTCCCTTGTCTTGTTTTACCCAAAATGTAGTTCTCATTTGCACTAACTCTATCTATGCCCAGATCATCCCAGGTGAATTTCCATTTCATTTTTTTTCAATAAGTAGCAAGACGTTAAATGTGATTTAATTTGTTTACCTTTGTAAAACCTTTCTTTCAAACAAATTCATGATGCAGAAAAGAAAAAAATCCATCATCCATGACATGTGCCAATTTGACAGAAGGGAAGATACAGTCATTATAAAGACTCGTATGTGCCTGAAAGTTTGAGTCGGAATAGATTGATTCAATTGCCACCAATAGCTTCCCTGAAATGGGCCACCTTGTTTTCCCTCCCTGTGGCGATATACATAAATTCTAAAAGTCTGCAATGCTTCTTTCCATATGCTGTATTTGCAGCAGGGGCAAAAGGCTGTGACGCTTGTCTCCTTTGCACGTTTGCTTACCTCTAGCATAAATTATCAAAGAAGGTAGCAAAATGCAAGTTGATCGGTCTCCCCACTTTAATTTAACACGACAGGTCATAATGGCTTTGTTCCTTGGCCAGACATGCCAGGGAGCTGTTTTCACATATTAATGTGACATGACTTGGCAAGTCATAATAACTATGACAAGATAAAGGGAATTAGTTAAAACTTAATTAAAACCACATGGATAACAAGTAGAACACTGGATGTTTAGTATCTTGAAGTCTTTGTTGCAGGATTGGCAAAAAAGGAAGAAGATGTTTTGTAGCAAGCACAGGAGCCCCAATTAATAAAGAGCATTTCACTCTGGTCTGAAATGATCAGATCAAAATCAGAATCCAAAGGAAATGAAATTGGTGATCCTGACACCTGTCAGCACTTGCCCCACCACACCCCACTCAGGACTCAGAGGACAAGAGTGACGTTCTCGTCAGCTCAGAGAGTGGGAGCACTAAGTCGGTGGTCACTACAATTTTAACATGCTTAAGAATCATCTTGGAGCACTTACTAAAAAGTTGATTCTTGGGATCCAATCCCAGACATTTTGATTTGCTGAGTCTAGCATGGGAGGCCTGAAATCTTCATCTCTAGCTAGCACATTTCAGTGTTAAGGTGATTTCTAGTCAAAACATATTTAGTTACAATAGACAATTACGGGAGATACTTTGATATTATGTAAATATCCTGCTCTTCATTAAACTATTCCTCCCTAGTTTTAGCATCCATGGATAACCCTTACGTAGGCCAATTATGAGTCTCGCAGTTCAAAAATGGTGACTTTCTAATTCCTGCATTTATTATCTGGCATTTATTCTTTCTTTCTTCTGTATTTAGTAGTTGGAATATATTATTTCTTCTCTGCATTTATTAGCTGGGATTCTGTTATAAGGAGGCACTCTCTCGTGGACTGACTACGGGCACTACTTTACTCAATGGATGATTGATCCATTACTGTCATTCATTTCTAATATTCTTATTATCCCATGTTTGACCACAGATAGCCCCTTCAGGCTGGCTCACATAACCTTTTAAGTACTTCCTTACTTTCTGGGCAACAAGACGTTCCAGGCTTATCTTGTACTTCCTCTGCCCAGCCCTGGAATCAGAAATTTCTCTAAGGTGTTCTGGTTCCTTTTAGAGGGGAATGGTAATTAAAAGTAAATTGCTGCACCGAGAGAAGACCCAATATCATTTCTATGATATTCCCACCAAAATAAATGCATATCCTAAATCTGCTCCTGAGGAAACATCAGACAAACTATTATAGAATTGAGGGGTGTTCTACCAAACCATGAGCCTATACTCTTCAAAAATGTCAGTGTCCTGAAAGGCAAAGCAAGGCTGAACATTTAAGGAGTGCCAAGAGACAGGAAAACCAATTGTAATTCGTGACACTAGTTTGGATCTTGATCAACATTTTCAAAAATGATACCTGAAGAACATTTTGGGGACAACAGGTAAAATTTGAATAAAGGCTATAGATTAGATAATAGTATCATACAAATACTAAATTTTCTGATTTTGTAGGAGAATATGAAAAGGCAAACGTGGTGACGTACGGTGACAGGTTTATGGGAATTCTTTGTACTCTTCTTGAAAACTTTCTGCCAGTTTAAAATTATTTCTGAATATAAACTTTAAAATAAAATTGACAATGGGGCATTAAAGCAAATTTCCCAAAGTATGATACTGGTCCAGGTATGAATGGTGATTTACTCAACCAGATAAAATTTTCAGATAATTTGTATTTATTTTAGTATGTTTTTAAAATATACATAGCATGCACATCTAACCCATAATTTTATAGATATTAGTACTCAGTTGAGGCTTAAGTTTAAAAGGGGCAATTTGAAGAGATATAACAGCACAGATGCTGTGCAAATACAGCAAAAATTGTAAATATTGAACAAGAAGGACTGAAGTCTAAGGAACATGGTACATTGGAGAAAGCAATTAAATCAGGAGTCCTGCGTTCCTCCAGACATGGCTCCATACTTAATGTCATGAGTAAATCTCCTTTTGTCTTTGTCTGTAAAATGGGGATAAGAATATTTGTCCATACCATTCTCTGCTATGATTACAAAAGACCTTGACTAGGACAAGAGTTGCTATTCCAGAAGTTATAGCACTGAATACAAATGGAGCTAACCCAAGAATGCCCTTCATTTCTCTGTATTTATCACAATACTTGGCGATGCTTTTGTTAGCCAGCCAACCAGAATGGGAATGACCCTCTTCTTGCCTCGTCCTCCTCCTTCTTCCTAAATAGAGGCCTTTCCATTCCTTGTCACTTCCTGCAATTGAAAGGCTAGGACGTGAAATTCCAACCTCTGAACATGGCTGTTCGGACGACCATGGCTTTAACCAGGCTTCATCCCTTTGACTAGATCTTCTTCATCACAGTCATTCTTTCCCATGCTTGGGATAATCCTGAGGTCTATGGACCTTTGAGCACATGGGGTGTATATATGTTTTGAGGAAATCATCATGCTGTGAATGCTTATTTTTACTGTTTGATTTTAGTAAGCTCTTTGTTATGTCTAGGGTTGTATGAAAAATATAAATAAAGATAATATTTCACTTGCCGTTCACTGACATTTTAGAACACAGAAGAATCAGTGTGGAAAAGTATCATTTACATCAGAAAAAATCTAGATTTGAATCCTCACTCATCTGTTTTTCAACTATGTGATGTTAAACAAGTTACTTAACCTTTCTAAGTATCTGTTTGCTCAGCTGAAAACTGGAATACCAAAACCTACCTCATCAGTTAGCTGTTAAAGTTAAACAAGATAATGATGTAGGGCTGTGATTTTCAAACTCCAGTGTGCACGCAAACTACCTTGGGATCCTCCTTAAAATGCGGCTTCTGATTCTGTAGCTCTGGGGTGGGACCTGAGATTCAGCATTTCTAAGAAGCTTCCAGGTGATGCTGATTCTGCTGGTCTGTGGACCACACTGAGAATCAAGGACTGAAAGTGCTGAGAAGAATGGCTAACCTGGAGCAAGTTCCTTATACATTTGCTTCTCTGTCTCTCCTGCTTCCCATCACTTCATTTTCTAATGGGGACTGCTAATGGAAAGAACTTGCTAAGAAAAGTCAATCAAAAGATGACAAAGAAAAAAGCGTAAGAAATTCACAGCCCCACACTAGAGGTTGATTAGGGTCAAACAAAGATATATTTAAACCTAATTAAGATAAAGGATCCCTCGTTAAGTTGAGAGAAAAGCTAAGAGTAAAAATTCGAAGAACAGGTTGACTTTTGTCAGATTCCTGTCAGAAGAATATTGCATCAAGGGAGTACAATGACAGCCTTGCAGAGTGACAGCCCTGAATATAATTCTGAAGGCAGTTTTAATATTATAGAACTCAGGAAATAATAGTAATAAATTGTATTGATAAATTGTCTTAAGCTTTGCAAAACCCTTTTGCATGCATTAACGCATCCCAGTCCTCACTTCTTACCTGTTATTGCTCTTACCAAATCGGAGATTGTGAACTCCTTGAGAGCAGGGCCCAGGCCCTGTTCACGTTTGAATCTGTAATATTGTCCAAAGTCTGGTATCTAGCAGACCTTTGACAAATACTGGCTTGAAAAGAGGTTTTTTTTCCTCCCCAGGCCCTCAAATACATAATATTCCATTGCATTGAATCTAAGTTACCATTGATTATAGGATATACTATTATTTCATGTATCTTTAAGAAAAAAATAATGCTCCCATTTAAATCTTGTACAACATTGATTGTAGGATACATCCCAATTTCAGAGATGTTAAAATGTGAGAAGAAATGTGAATCTTAAAGTTGAGAAACTGCAGTAGCTGGGCTCTGCTGTGGAGTCACCCACACACTCAGTGGCTGAAGATATCACAGGTAAGGAGGAAGCCAGAGACAGGGAGATGTTTCTGTATAACACAGAGTGTGTCATAGATTCAGTGACTCTGAAGCAAGTAGGGCTCTTTCCCAATTGTGGTCAAGAGGTCAGCCATTGTTTCTCAGGGAACGCATAGGTGGACACTTGCTTTTAAAGACCGAGTGAACAGCAGAATTCATGAGACATTGTCCCAAGGCTAATGGTCCTTTAACAGAAAGCATACAGCAGAAGGAGGAAGGGGGTGGGGAGGGGCAGGGATGCCATTATTGTCTCACGTTACTACAAATGTGTAGTAGCTATAAGGAAAACCCAGAGCTACAGAAACCCAGTGAGTAAGGATACTTACACAGAAAGAGACAAAGAATTCTGTGCCACTTGGGTCAGGGCAGACATCTTTCTGCTGTGGACAAACGTGGGTCAAGGAACCATTTCATGTGTGGTCAAAGGTGATCAAACTGAATGCCGGGCACTAGGGCCAGTGGGACAAATGAGGCAATCAGAATGGCCCCCCAAGGAGGTTTTCCCCACCTGGGGGAGCCCCATGTCATGATAACTCAGAGTGATGGCAACGCACCAGGCCACTCTGCAGCTGCCTTTGAGTTGAAAAGACATTTGCTGAGATTCTCACCTCAAGTAATGGCCTTGAGCAAGTTACTTAATGACTCTGAGCCTCAGTTTCCTCATCTATAAAATAGTGAGAGTAATAGTACACACCTCATCTTGATGTGAGAATAAAATAAGTTACTACATGAGAACCTGCCATATGGCAATCACTCAATGAACGTTAGTTATTTTTACTAGAATTATCTGACAAATAATTTTTCACAGGTGGACACAGTGACTTGACTCAATGCTGCACTAGTGACCATGCAACAGCTTGCATATGCCTGCAGCAGTCCCAAATTCTTATCCCAAATTTAAAAAAAAAAAAAAAAGTTAGCTAACACAGGCAATGGGAAAATGAAAAAAAAAAAAAATTCCCACAGCTGCTAGAAATGGTCCAACTCCAGAAACCCAGGAACATGGCCTTCTGAGAACTGTGACCACGGCACTTTGCATGAGGCAACACAACAGCCATAGCAGCTCCAAGGAACTGAGTCCCCATCCCACCTGGCTGCAGCTCCGTGTCTCCTTTCGGGATGCAGATCATATGCTGTGTAATCTGTCTCGTGCACAAAAACATTAACCTCTGGAATCAAATGTGTCTGTTAATAAACCAACACGCCGCTCACACCGTCAGCCCCCTCGCGGCGTCCCCCGCTTCGGAGCCGCGACGCAAGCACATCACGTTTGTCAGCTGGTTCAACGCCTCAGGCACAACATAATTTGGAAATGTGAAAGATCCCAAATTATCTTATCCTGAGGTGACAAATCAAGTACAGTGCCCACAAGCCCAGACAGTTTACAAGCCAAATAAACAAAACACAACAGTAGTGGGGGTATCAATCTCATAACAGTTTAGGAAAAACAAGTTTATTTCTTATCTGTAAGATTAATGAACCAGGCTGTAACCTCACCTCTAATTGTGGCTGAACAGAAATTAGGTGCTGTTTTTAATCTATTCCACAGTAGCATAATAATGCCATGTCACAAAAGTTCATAAACAAGGGGGTCTATACTTATCTGCAGAATTATTTAAAATGCCTAGTGACTAGCCATTACTGTAAAATTATTAAATTTTTCTCAGATAATCTGATTTTTTTAAAGCCATGAATATTAAGTGTAGCTCAACTGCTAAAAATATCTTCCAAGTAAATAAGACTTTGTTTTTCTACTACAGACATACGATAAAGAATATCTATTTATATAGCCTATAATTTGTGTATTTCAAAAGCTATTGATATGTGTATATCTTTCTCACATTTTCCTGAACTTATTTGTTCCAATAAACTGTGGAAGTTTACTTCTTCCACTTGACTTTAAATGGATGCTCGTGCTATCTGGATTTAGCCAGGGCCCATTCTCCCTGCTTCTGCTTCAGAGCTGAGACAAACCCTTGAAGAGCTGGTGGAAGAAGGAGGCCATGGCACAAAGGCAATGAGGAAAGAGAACTTGGCTTCCTCTAGGTCAGATAAGCATCGGGGCAGACTGAAGGCTTTCAGAGGCTCGGGTACAAAGTACAGCACCTTCTGCTCTCAAAATTCTGTTGAAAATGATCTAATGAAAGTTCACATGGAACTTCACAGGGTTAAAAATAATCATCCCAGTGAGGTTTTTTTCCCACATGGAATATAAAATGTGTTTTTTCCTCAGAACTCCATATTCCATCAACAAGTCTGTGAGTAAGCACAGGAAGAGATTCATTCTAAGCAAAAATCAATTTTATTGGAGAAGCAAGCAAAGGCGATGCATACCAAGAGGTGATGGCAGCATTGGCCAGTAAATCCCCAAGTGGGAGGTAAGCTGAAACCTTAGGCCATGTCTACACTACTAATTTGGGCTAGGGAATTTGGATGCCAGTTCAGATTGGCTCATCCTTATTACATTCATGTGTAAACTGATTTGAAAGGAAAATTGTTATGAACCAACACTGAGGTTCAGCCATTAGTCCAGGTAATGAATTGTGCTTACCTAACATTTCAGAAAGTTCTAGATTAGACATATCTAGGCAAAATGATCATTTGGCTTGAATATGTGTGTGTGTTTGAGTGTGTGTGTGTCTGTCTGTCTTTTTCAACTGAAGTATTGTTCTGTGTCTAAATTACCCAAACTACGCATAGTCCACATAGAGTAAACACTCAAGAAATAGTATATGTAAAATGGGCCTTTTTGCTAAAGGATGAATGATCCAATGATTACAGGACACCCTCATTTAAGAAAAAACTAAAAAAAGAAGGGGAAACAAAACTCCAGAACTCATTATTTCTTTTTTGATCACCTCAGTTCTTGTACCAAAGAAGGCTTCAACAAGCAGAAAGAAACTTCAAGCCAAATATTTCTTACTGTCTCCTTTTAAAGCCTTGACCCGGGCGCCCCTGTAATTCTAGGGGTGTTGTAGCTGGAATACTCTGGGCAAGCCTTTTGTGGTCTTATGCATGTTAGTGAAGAACACAAAGTCTGATTCCACTACTAAGAGCAGATCAAAGCACTCGATTACTGAATTTCTTTTTTCCATGGCCCTGAAATGTTCCCCAGTAACTAGAAAAACCTGAAGGAAATCCATGGTGTCTCCTTGCTTCTCACCAATAAGATCAAAGCAAACTAATAGCTTCATTCCTCACCAATAATGACAAAAGGGAATTGTATTTAGGGCCTACATAAAGTCACTGGAATAAGTGCCTTCTTAAAAGAATAAGAACACTTACACAGTTTAATGGGGGTGGAAGATATAGAAGCAAGTAATTAAATATAGCAGGTGAAGTATTGAACTCAGATAAATGAAAAGTGCTGTGTGCCATGAAGAAGATCCACAACACAACTACAGAAGTCATGAAAGGCTTTATGGAAAGATGTCATTTGACCTGGGTTATAAATGACAATCAGAAACTGGTCAATTGGAGGTTCCAGGAGAAGGGTATCATGGAATAAAGAAATGGCAAAGGCACTAGGATATCCAAGTATAGAGAGTACAATCCATGTCTCTGAATGGTGTGTAGCATGAGAGTGCAGATAGAAGATGAAACCAGGAAGAAAGATGGAGGACATATTTTCAAGGGCTTATTTACCATATGCTAAGGTCTGAATGTTCCCCAAACTTCATATATTGAAACCTAATCCCCATTGGATGGTATTAACAGGTGTGCCTTTCTGGAAAGTAATGAGGACTCTTTCATGAATGGATTAGTGCCTTATAAAAGGTTTGGAGGAAACCAACTTAGACCATTTCCTTCTTCTATCTCTTGCCATGTAAGGACACATCATTCAAGGTGCCATCCCAGAAGCAGGGACCAGGCCCTCGCCAGACACCAAAGCTCCCTGCACCTTGATCTTGGACTTCCCAGCCTCCAGAATTGTGAGAAATAAATTCTGTTCTTTTTCATTTACCTAGTCTGTGATCTTTCGTTATAGCAGCACAAATGGACTAAGACATCATGCTAAGGAGTATGGATTTGTCCTGGGGATGAAGTGGAAAGCCAGTGGAAATATTCAACCATGGGAACCATAAGGTAAGATTGGATCTTTATAGACTAAGTGGAAGATGAAAGAAAGGAGAGAAAAACATTTATGGAAGATTTTATAGTTGTCTAGGTAGGAGACAGTGCCAGCCTGAACTAAAGGAGTAGCATCAGGAGTGAGCAAAAAGGAGTAAATCAGAAGTAAATCAAAGGTATGTCTGATTTATAATTCTGATGTAGAATTATAGGACATATTGGCCAATCAAATAAGGAGAATAAGAGAGGGGAGGAGACATGAATGATGCCAAGAGTTTTATCTTGCATGGTTTGGTGGAAATTAGCATAATTAATCAATAAGAATCAGGTTTGGATTGCCTGATGCCAAAGGGAAGTCAAGCACTGATGTCCAACAGACAGTGACAAATATTAATCTGGTTATGAAATTTTATTTGTAGTGGGTTCTTATGACTAATTTAATTCCTGCAATGTTTAGAAATTTTGACAAGTATGCAGAGAGAGCAGAAAGCATACTCTATGTCCTCTTAGAACTTATATTTCTTAACAAATCTCAACTGAAATTTTTGCTTGTTTAAATCCTCTTCAAACTCCCTGTTTTCTTCAGGGCAAAGCTCAGTTCTCACCTGTAGGAAGCTTTTTTTCTGTTCCCAAGACTTAAAGTCATCACTCCTTCCTCTGAATTCTGTCAAAGTGCATGCTGACAATATCTTTCCTTTGGCATTTATATGATGCCTTGTGACTAGTTTTCAGTAATGTTTTTATATGTGCCTTGTTCTTCCCCAATGAATTTGGAATATTTTCAAAGGCAAAGCTATGTTTTATTCTTTTTTTTTTTCCCCAGCCCTAAAGATTTTGCACAATGTCCAGTAGAAAGTGGCAGCCTAGTTGAATTGGATCTCCTGGCCTTGAACCCCAGCTTGGCCACTAACTTGTTACTTTAGGAAAGTTATTTGCTCTATGTCTCAGTTTCCTCATCTAAAAATGAAGACAATACCCATACCTCCTTCACAAAGGTGCTATGAAAACTAAGTGAGACAACAAATGTGAAGCACTTCCTAAGTCCCTAGGGCAGAGCAAGAGTTCAATAGATATTTGTACCAGTGGGGTAACTCAGGATGGGCTACGTTAACAAGCAACCTCAGTGTTTCAGTGGGTTAAAACAATCAAAATGTATTTCTTCTTTATGCTACAGACTGAATGGATTAATAAGGGATTTCTGCTCAACAAGTCATTCAGGGATCCAGGCTGACAGTAGCCACCAACTTGAATGTTGCTGGTTGCCATGTCAGAGGGAAAGAGCGTCTGGAAGGTCTTACAACAGCAATTAAATATTCCAAAATGGAAATGACATGTCTCAGTTTCACTTTCACTCAAAACTCATCAGCCGCAGTAGTCAGATGGCCTCATCCAACCACATGGGGATGAGAAAGTATAATCTTGCCCTCTGATCAAAAAGAAAGGAGAAGAAGATCTCAGTTGAGTATCTCCACTGACTACCAAAATAGTAGTTGTGCTGTGGTCATTTGTTGTTGCTACAATAAGTTACTCGACACAAAGTACTTAGAATAGGATCAGGTTCATACTAAATACTCAATAACTGTTAGCTATGAGCAATATTAGTACCAGCAAAGATTTCATATGAATAGAATTCTTTTAAGCTTACTCAGACCTAAACATTAAAACACATGTACACATGTATGTGCATGTGCACACGCACACACTCGCAAAGGTGAGACCATTTTTACTTAATCTGTATATTGCAAGTCAAATTGGAACAAGTAATATCAAAGTTAATACATTCTTGATATAAAAAATAGAAAGCAGGCTTTTAAAAAGTTATTGGCTCCATCATTAAAAAGCAAACATTTTTAACGTCTTCCTCCAGTCTCTTTTCTATTCATGAGTCTTTGTTTCTTTAAGTTTGATGCAATAATATAATATATAGGTACTTTTTACCCAGATGTTTTCATTTAGACATTTTCCCATGTTATTGAAAAGTTTTTCCTGTCCATCCCCAAACCTGCTCTTCCTCCAGTATTCCTTTTTTGAGTAATGGCATCTGCCAGTTAGTTAATCCAGACATGGGAGTCATCCTTGTCATGCCTTCCCCCTTCTCCAACATCCAGTCTGTCACCAAGTCTTAATATAATAATTCTACCTCCTAGATCTATCTCAAACACATCTACTCTTCTCCTTCTGCATTGCCATCCCCCTAGACCAGGGCTTCTCAACCTTGGCACCACTGATATTTTGGACCAGATAATCCTTAATTATAGTGGGCTGTCCCAGATATCGTAGGATGTTTAAAAGTCTCTCTGGCCTCTAAACCTAGATTCCAGTAGCAGCCCCATCCCATGTAGTGACAATCAAAAATATTTCCTTAGGAGGGGAATAGAATCCATTTAAAAATACATGCTGGGCATTCTACATTAAAAAAAGCCTTTTTTTCTAAAGTTAAAGACTTTATCAAGCTTTATCTCATCCAGGGAAAAGAAAAATTACCCAACCCCACCCCCTTCTAGCATTCCTGTCTCACCTAAGGGAAGGGAAAAAAAGATAAGAAACATTTGTGAAAGTCATAGCCCAGAGACAAAGACCCACTAAAATACTGAAATTTGATCCTAATTATAGAATGCTTCCCCTCCCTCACTCTTCATCACCATATCAACAGGGTGCCACTATAGTAACATTGGATTAAGGCTAATAGTGATGCAAGGTGCAGACTCTATTTAAGAAGAATTCTTAGGGAAATACAGAGACAACAGGGAAGAAGAAAATAAAGTCACTGCAGGAAGTTGAAGCCCCTACAAGTACACCTGCAGCAAACATTAAACATATCCAAGTGGCTGGGCACAGTGGCCCAACCTGTAATCCCAGCACTTTGGGAGGCCAAGGTGGGAGGATTGCTTGACCCCGGGAGTTTTAAGACCAGCCTAGGCAATGTAGCAAGCCCTTATCCCTACAAAAAGACAGAAAAATTAGCAAGGCATAGTGGCACACACCTGTAGTCCCAGCTACTTAGGAGGCTGACGCAGGAAGATTGCTAGAGCCCAAGAGTTTGAGGTCACAGTGAGCTGTAATGATGGCAATGTACTCTAGCCCAGACAACAGACAACAGAGCAAGACCCTGTCTCAAAAAAAAAACAGAGCCAAGCTCCTAGCCAGATAAATATAAAATTTCATACTAAAAGCCTATTTGCCTCAGTTCCTATTACCTGATACATCATGTTCAGCTTTCAATAAAAAAACTACAAAGCATGAGAAAAAATAGGGGGAAAATAGTCTGAAAAGGCAAAGCAAGCATCAGAACCAGACTCAGATATGACACAGAGTTCAAAAATATCAATAGGGAAATTAAAATAACTATGATTAAGGATGCTAACAGAAAAAGTAGATAATACATGAACAAATGGGTAATATAAACTGAACAATGAAATTGTAATAGAGAGAATGGCCTGGCAAAAGGTAAAATATTTTCTTTCTCTTAGAAACTCACTTACCCTTTTTGAGAACTAAAACCTATATCCCTCCCTCAGGCTAGTGGTTGAGAGGGACAAGAGAGTGTCCTTTGTTCTTTGTGCCACAGGAGACGGCTCAGGGGACTTGCCTGGGCAGAGGTCATGTGTCTTAGCCAAAGATGGGATTATGGGATTAATCAGAACCTTTAAAAGCTCCGTACTTCTGCTCAGAGGCAGGACGTTGGTATGTTAAGATGGGAGTCTGCCTACCTCCTCATTTGCCAACAAATTAATAAACTTCTCTTTTCTTCACCTCAAACTACCAGTACTCTTTCTTCTGATGTGGCCTCAGGGACAAGTGCTGAACTTTCAGTAACAAAATCTCTAAGAAATAATCAAAAAGAAGCCCAGAAATCAAAAACACTAACAAAAATAAAGCATGCCTTTGATGCCTCATCAATAGACTGGACATAGCCAAGAAAAGAATCAGTGAGCTTGCAGATATGTCCATAGAGACTTCCTCCTAAAGTGAAATACAAAGAGAAAAAAAGAAATTTTTTCAAAAAAGACCAGAATATGCAAGAATTGTTGGCAAGTTCAAAAGGTCTAACATGCATGTAATTGTATGCCTAAAGGAAAAGAAAGAGAGAAATATTTTAAATAATAGCAGCCGAAAACTTTCTAAAGTTAATGACAGACATCAAACCACAGATCTAGGAAGCTGACAGAACACAGAATATTTATCAAAAAGTCTACACCTGGGCATATGATAGTCAAAGGAAACCAAGGATGAAGAAAATATTTTGAAAGAAGCCAGAGGAAAAGGACAAGAAAAAGGACAAGAATTACAGCAGATTCCTTGTCAGAAACCATGAAACAAGAAAAGTGGATTGAAATACTTAAAATGTTAGGGAGAAAAAAACCTTAGAATTCTATATCTAGCAAAATTATCCTTCAAAATAGAGAAATTAAAACTTTGTCAGACAAACAAAAACCTAGGTAATTCATTTTCAGCAATGTTAGAAGAAGTTCTTCAGGGAAAAGGAAAATTATATAGGTCAAAAACTCAGATCTAGATAAAGAAAGGAAAGATGCCAGGGAAGAAATAAATGAAGGTAATATAAAGTCTTTTATTCTTTCTAATTCTTAACTGATCTAATAGATAACTGATTGTTCAAAGTAATAACAAAATGTTGTGTGATTACAAGATATGGATAGTTGAAATGAACAACAGCAAATGCCATTAGGGACAGGAGGGAGAAATTAGGGGTACTCTGTTATAAGATACCTGAACTACTTATGAAGCAGTAGAGTGTTAAAAAATAGACTGAGATGAGCTGTAAAATGTGTGTTGCAAACTCTAGGCCAACCACTAAAAAAAATTTTAAGAAGTAGAATTGATATGCTAAAACTAGAAAGAAAGTAGAATCATATAAAGTTCTCAGGTAAAACCAGAAAGGCAGAGAAAGAGGGAAAGAAGGAAGAAAAGAAAGAAAGAAAGGAAAGAAAGAAAGAAAGAAAGAAAGAAAGAAAGAAAGAAAGAAAGAAAGAAAGAAAGAAAGAAAGGAAAGAAAGAGAAAAGAAAGAGAGAAAGAAAGGAAAAGAAAAGAAAGAGAACGAAAGAGAGAAAGAAAGGAAGGAAGGAAGGAAGGAAGGGAGGGAGGGAGGGAGGGAGGGAGGAAGGATCAATAGAAAACAATGACAAACATGGTAGGGATTAATCCAACTGTATCAATAATCACTTGAAATGTACATGGTCCAAGTACACCAATTAAAACACAGAGATTGTCAGAGTAGATTTTTTAAAAAGATTCAACCATATGTTGTCTACATGAAACTCTTTAAACATAAAGACATGGACGGGTTAAAAGAAAGGAGGTGAGAAAAGATATACCATACTAACACTACTCAAAAGAAAGCTGGAGTCATTAAATTAATATAATACAAAAATGTCTCCATCCATTGCCAAAAGTATTCCAAGGGTTAAAACCATCTCTGACTTAGAACCACTAGCTTAAACTACCATTATCTCTTGCCGGACACCTTCAATAAATCCTTGATCCGTTTCATTATATCTACTCTTGGCCCTTATCAATCCATTCTATACTGTGGCCAGAATGATCATTTAAAACCTAAATCTCATGTCATCCTGCTGCTATCCTCTATTTTTAGGACAAACGTCAAAATTTGTTAATGCAATCCAGAAAGTTCTGCACATTCTGACCCTGGAGTCCTCCCCAGGAACATTTAGTGTCATCCCTGCTTTACTCTCCATACTCCAGTCTTACTGACCCTTGCTGTCCCTTCCCACCCCAGCGCATTCACAATGTTGTTCCCTCTCCTAGAACTCCCTCCCACCACTTACTCTCTGCTCGCCAATATAACTAGGCTTCACACACAGCCTCCAAAGTTTACTTCCTCCAGATCACTTCTGCTTCCCCCTTTGCAGTTTCCCAGCACCTGGTACAGCTCATTTAAAGCACTTATCACAACTGTACTTCATTAGTTAATATAAAAATATTTGTTTCATATCCATCCTCTCCATTAGATAATAACAGGGATTTTGTCTCTTTTGTTCTCATTGTTCTAGAGGAGAGTGGAAGGGAGAGAATGGAAGAGAGATGGGGCCAGGGGGTAAATAGGGCAGGATGTGATGGTGGGTGGTGGGTGCTGAGTGGGGACAGGTCATCAGAGGATCCCTATTGACAGGGCAGCCAAACAAACCCTGAAGAACAGAACACTGTGGAGCACCAGTCCCCATGAATCTTGGCTCTTAAGTAATGCTTTTGGTGGGTTTTTTTCAATCTCAAATCAGTGAAGGGGCTGGATTCCATACAAGAACATACAGGAAGGGAGCTGCATGAGAAGAAACAGAAAGCAGAAAGCGTATAGCAGAACCTCTCCTAATTTTACTCATATCTCCAAGGGGTGAGGCAAGAAGAAGTCAGCTCAAGTCTGGGTTGCCGGGGTGGGGGACTAAGAACAAACCTTTGGGGCTCTCTCTCTCTCTCTCTCTCTCTCTCTCTCTCTCTCTCTCTCTTTTTCCTTTTTGTAGGGAAGGGAGGGTATATTCAAGGTTGTGTCTTTTGGGACAAATTTCTAAATAGGTAATTATTGGGTAAAAGGTTAGACACACATTTAAGGTAAAATTATTTCTAGCAATTTATATTTCTACTTTATTTTTCAGTAGGAAATACCAAAGAATAATGCAGCCCATGGGCTTGCAGCCCAAGCCAACTTACAAATAGTTGTCTTGAATTACAAGTTCTATCTCCATCTGGTTAAAAGCCATCTTTCTTATGCTCTTTAAAACTGTACACACCATGAGTGTTTAATAAACGATTATTGAATTAAATTCCTAGCAATCCTGTTACTTAAAACTAACCATTTTTATATGGTCATTTTCCCCCTGTCTCTCAAAATGCTGCAATATGTCTTAATTTTTTAAGTCATAAGCCCCTTTATCCTCTGACTTACAAATATCTTGAGTCTTCAGAATCATGCTGGGTATTTTGAATCTTGGTTATGTGAATTTTCCAATTCTGTCCAAGTCTTATTTTTTAAAGGC
Source organism: Lepilemur ruficaudatus (assembly GCA_963574885.1). Classification (NCBI taxonomy): domain Eukaryota; kingdom Metazoa; phylum Chordata; class Mammalia; order Primates; family Lepilemuridae; genus Lepilemur; species Lepilemur ruficaudatus. The sequence goes on along the minus strand of CAUYRT010014953.1, from coordinate 1,000 downwards.
TCTTAATACACATACTCCTATTAAACTCACAATGATTATCTAACTCTTTCTGAAATTCAAGTAAGATTTTGCTTGTGCTTAGTTTTTAAAAATGCAAAATTATTTTGAGCCAGTACTTCTTTTTTAAATTAATTTGATCCTCCACTTTAATATGCTTCATTAAAAATCTAGCCAATATCAGAATTAACCTTATGGCTGACAAAAGAAAACACAGTAATAATTAGAATAACAATTTCAGAATTTGTCTAGAAGCCATTTTCTCTTTTTTCCAGCTTTACTAAGGTGTATAACTGACAAACAAAAGTTATATATATATCGACAGTGTACAATGTGATGTCCTGATATTGCATACATTGTAAAGTGAATAAATCAAGCTAACATACCCATCACCGGGCATACTTATTTTTTTGTGGTGAGAACATTTTTAGATCTACTTATTCGCTTATCAATTTTCACACATAAATACAATACTATGTTGTACCCCATGCTGTACAACAGAGCTGCAGAACTTAGTCATCCTGTCTAACTGAAACTTTGTACCCTTTGACCAACATCTTTCCATCTCATGCCTCAACACCTGGCAATCATCATTCTACTGCTCCCTGCTTCTATGAGTTTGACTTTTTTAGATTCCACATGTAAGTGGGATCATGCAATATTTGTCTTTCTGTGCCTGGCTTGTCTCACCCGCCATAATGTCTTCCAGGGTTATTATCTATGTTGTCCCAAATGACAGGATGTCCTTTGTTTTTAAGGCTGAATAGTACTCCTTTGTGTATATATCCCACATTTCCTTTATCCATTCATCCATCAACAGACACTTAGATTGTTGTCGTGTCTTACCTTTGTGAATAATGCTGCAACGAACATGAGAGTGCAATGTCTCTTCAACATCCTAATTTCATTTCCTTTGAACATATACTCAGTATTGGGATTGCTGGATCACATGGTAGCTCTATTTTTAATTTTTTGAGGAATCTCTATACTCTTTTCCATAGAG
>CAUYRT010014949.1:0-43701 GCA_963574885.1 Lepilemur ruficaudatus | reverse complement strand
CGTGTGGGGCGGGTGGGGGGGTTGGGGTGCTTGCGCCGGGGTGTGTGTGGGGGGGGTGCTCTCGTGTGTTGATGTGCCACACACTGGAGCGGGGGCACAACTGGTGTGAGTGTGTCAAAAAAAAAAAAAAAAAAAAAATCTCTGTAGCCATCTACATAGAAATGTATCATTAAACCTATTAATAAAAAAAAAAAGACAAAAGGAAGAAAGAAGTTTGAGATGAATTAAAACAGAAACAGCATACCAGAAATTTCAGGATGCAATTAAAGCAGTGTTTAGAGGGAAATTTACAGCTGTAAATGCCTCTATTAAAAAAGATCTCAAATCAATAAGCTAACCTTCTACCTAAAGAGACTGGAAAAACAGCAGATTAAACCCAAATCACAAGTAGAAAGAAGAAAATAATAAAGATTATAGCAAAAATTAACAAACTAGAGAATAAAAATATATAGAAAAATCGGCAAAAGCAAAAGTTGGTTGTTTGGAAAAAATCAACAAAATAAGCTTTTAGGTAGACTAAGAAAAAGACAGAAGACTCAAATTTCTAAAATCAGAGATGAGAGAATGTTACTATGAATCCTGCAGAGAATGTTACTATGAATCCTGCAGAAATACTGAAACAGATTAAAAAGAAATAGAAAATCTGAGCAGACTTGTAACAAGAGACCAAATTAGTAATCAGAATTTCCGTAAAGAAAATGTACAAATCCTTATGAAATACAAGCAAAGTGTATCTAAAAGCATATAAAAAGGATCATGACCAAATGGAATTTGCCACAGGAATACAAAGTTGGTTCAATACATAAAAATCAATGTAATACATCATATCAATAGAATAAAAAATAAAAATCACATGACCATCTCAGTAAAGAAAAAGCATTTGACAAAACCGCGTATCCTTTCTTGATAAAAAGTCAATAAAGCAGGAATAGAAGGTAACTTCTCCAACTGATAAAAGGTCTATGGAAAACCCACAACATCATACTGAATGATGGAAGAGTAAATGCTTTCTCCTAAAGATCATGAACAAGATAAGGATGTCTACTTTTGCCACTCCTATTCCACATTGCATTGCAGGTTCTAGTTGGGGCAATTAGACAGGAAAAAAATATAAACAGCACCCAGATTGGAAAGGATCTCTATTTGCAGATGACATGATTTTGTATATAGAAAATCCTGAAGAATTCACACACACACAAAAAATCATTAGGACTAATGAAGTCACCAAGATTAAAAGACAAGGCTATAATTACATAAAAAAATCAGTTGTATTTTTATGTACTAAGCAAGGAACAACACAAAAAGGAAATTAAGAAAATAATACTTCTGCTGTATTTTTCTAAAATATTTTGGAATAAATCTGACAAAAGCAGCATAAGATCTCTACACTGAAAACTACAAATATCATTAAAATAAAGACATAAATACATGGAAAGACATCATGCACATGGACTGGAAGACTTAATATTGTTAAGATGGCAATACTCCCCAAGTTGATCGACAGATTCAATACAATATCTCTCAAAATTCCAGATACCTTTTCTACAAAAATGGAAAGCTTCTTTTATAATTTATATAGAAATGCCAGAGACCCGGAAGAGCCAAAACAATCTTGAAAAGAACAAATCTGGGGGATTCATAATTTCTAATTTTGAAACTTATTAAAAGTATACAGTAATCAAGGCAATGTGGGACTGGCATAAGGATAAACATGTAGGTTAATGCAACAGAATTGGGAGTCCATAAATAAATCTTCACATTTACAGTGAATCAGTTTTCAAGAAGGGTGGCAAGACAATTCACTGGAGGAAAGAAATAGTCTTTTTAACAAACTGTGCTGAGACAACTGGATATCTGCAAGCAAAAGAATGAAGTTGGAATCCCTTCCACACATTCTACACAAAATTAATGCAAACTTGATCAATAATCTAAATGTAAGAGCTAGTATTGTAAAACTGTTACAGGAAAATACAGAAGTAAAATTTTGTGGCCTTGGGTTAGGCAAATCCTTGACATATCATATTTGATATGAGATATCAAAAGCATGAGCAATAAAAAAATACTGGACTTCATCAAAATGAAAAATTTTTGTATATCAAAGGACACCATCAAAAACATGAAAAGTCACCAAAGAATGAGAGAAAATATTTGCAAATCATAAATCTAATAAGGAATTTATACCCAGAATATAATATGAACTCCTCTTACAACTCAAGAAAAAAGACAACCTAGTTAGAAAATGGGAAATTGATCTGAATAAATATTTCTCCAAAGAAAACATATAATTGGCCAATATGTACATGAAATGTTGTTCAACACTATCAGCCATTAGGGAAATGCAAATCAGAACCACAAGAAGATACAACTTTATACTCACAAGGATACTATAATCAAAAAGCTGGATGACAGACGTTCCTAAGGATGTAGAGAAATTTGAAATTTCATACCCTACTTGGATTGTAAAAGGGTGCATCCAGCTAATGTGGAATACAGTGTGGCAGTTCCTCAAAATGTTAAACAGAGTCACCATATGACTCACAAGTGCCATTCCTAGTTATATGCCCAAGAGAAATATTAATAAAGCATATGTCCATATACATACTTATTAATAGCAGCACTATTCATGATGGCTAAAAAGCAGAACAATCCAAAAGTCCATCAACTGATGAACAGATAAATAGAATGTAGTACAGCCATAAAATAGAGTATCATTTAGCAATGAAAAGAAACTAAGTACTGATACATGCTACAACATGATGAGACTTGAAGCCATCACATTAAGAAGTCAGTCACAGAATACCACATATTGTATAACTCCATTATAGGAAGTGTCTGGAATAAGGAAATCTATTGTAACAGAAAGGTGAGCGACTGCTAGTGGCTGTAGGCAGAGATGGGCTTGGTGGGAAATGGGCTCAGGATTTCTTTTTTGGGTGATAAAGATGTTATAACATCTTTTGAATTTTATAATCCAGAATTTCTATTCTCAGTTAAGTGTTCAATCAAATATAGAGCAGAAAATATACATCTTAAATATAAAGATGCAGAAATTACACTCCATACGCTATTTCTTGTGAAGTTACAAGAGGATGTACCCCAGCAAAACAAGGCGACAAACCAAGAAAGAAAAAGAATGGGATCTAGGAACAACAGCTTCAACCCAGGATAACAACAAACTACTAACACTAGAACTACCCCAGTGTTAACAGCTGGGCAGCCAGAACAGAGAACATGTAGACCTCACTGAAGCAGGAAGACTGAGGGTTCTGGGACAGAGGGCTTCAAGAAAAAAACACGACTTAGTAGATGAGTGAGTCTTTGGTTTAAAAAACAACAACAACAAAAAAACACTATATATACATAACACATAAGATCGGGTAAAGAGTGGAAGGAAAAAAAGAATTCCAGCTATTGCTGGTTGAGGGGAGGATCGAGGGTGTTGAAGAAAGCAAAATTGAGTTGACTGAAAATAGAGCTATCTTTATGTTGAGAGGACAGTAAGAAAGTCAACAGATAAGGACTAAATTGGATAAAGCAGGAAATAGCAGAATAAAGGCATTATTAAGAAATATGGAACACTACCAAAAGAAATAGCAAAAAGAATGAAAAGTAACTGTTTCTGGTAAGTGAGCCAGGGGTGGAGTAGAAGAGAAGGGGTTATTTTTTTCTATTATAATGTCTTTAAGAACTACTTACTTAAAATACTGTGCACATGTTAATTTGATAAAAATGAAAAATAAACTTTTCTTTATTTCACAATGGCAGCTTTAAAATACTTTGATTACAGTGAAGGTTTTATTCTGTTAACCACTTGCCTAGGATTTGTCTGAATTAGGGATTTACAGTGCCTACAATGAAATCCAAAGCCTTACCCTGTAGGGATTATAAGTAGCAATGACTAGGTTATACCCCTAACCGCTAAGAATTTCAGCAATAAGCGTATTCGCCGAGAATTAAACATCAAAACATACTCGATAAAACTAGATGAATTCTAAAATTCATTTAAGAGATGGGGTGGCCTGAGACTAAGATTTGACTCAAAACAGTTTAAAGGCATTAATATACCTCCAGGAATACTGTGTTATAAGGGGGGTTGGTTAGAAATAGAAGCACAGAAAGGGGAGTTATAAAGGCAACATTAGCTTGTCTCCTGCTTTGTTCGAGGAGACAGCATGTGAATTCCCACAATTAAAGGCTCATGCATCTCTAAAACAAAGACAAATATATATTAGTCATTACAATAAGTCAGTGATATCCAATTCCTTGATCTAATTCCATTCTCATCAAGCATACTTCTGACATTTGACCTTCCCTGTAAATATGCAAATAGAGAAAGAATGCAAAGATCATAAAATGAGTGTTTGGATCACTTAACGGTTATACTTCTCATCAGTATTATTTTATTTTATACATCAGTCTTTGTGACCTTAATTAACACTGCTTGTGGTAGAAGATTAATTCTTGATATGCTATCAAAAATCAGGCTTGGAGGAGCACGGTGGCTCAAGCCTATAATCCCAGCACTTTGGGAGGCCGAGGTGGAAGGATCACTTGAGGCCAGGAGTTGGGGACTAGCCTGAACACACAGGGAGACCCCTGGTCTCTACAAAAATAGAAAAATTAGCCTGGTGTGGTGGCACATGCCTACAGTCTCAGTTACTCTGGAGACTGAGGCAGGAGGATGACCACTTTGAGCCCAGGAGTTTGAGGTTGCGGTGAGTTACGATGATGCTACTGCACTCTAGCCTGGGCAACAGAGCAAGACTCAGTCTCAAAAACAAAACAAAACAAAACAAAAAAATCTGGCCTATGACCTTGCAGGACTGAGAGCTACAAGCCAGATCACATAAATTCACAAAGATATTACCACACTGCATGTGTGTGAGCTTTCCCCTTTACACCAAAATGGGTGAAATATCCAACTTTTCAGATAGATATCAGTTGTGTAAGAAAATACTACATTAGTGCCAATTTTGTCACAATGCCTAACTTTAACATTTCTGGACTGAATAGTTTGGAGAAGCAATTGCCACCAGACAGCAAGCCAACAGTGCTAAAGCACTATTTCAAGACAACTATAGAACTGCTGAGTTTCTCAGTATTTTCTACTTGTTCATTTTCACTGGCATAATCAAAATTTATTTGGGAATAACAATAATTAGTAACAATAACTCTCTTCCTCCTCCATATGCCAATACTCTTCCCTGCCAATTAAATAGCAAAGAAAACACAGCAAACTTACATGGCACTGTAGTTCCAAATCTAGTGGGATTCAATACTATGAACCTGTTTTTCAAGCTTCTTCGGCCCACACCTTGAGCTCCTATCAGTACTAACGTTTTTCTTTGGAATGGAGGCATTTTGGCTACCTCCTCATATATCTGGATCTCATGACGATCAAATTCTAAATGTAAAAGGAAATGGGAAAACATGTATTCAGTTAACTTTTACATACATTAAAAAAACTCTGCTATTTTGTCTAGTAATGGCTTAGTTGTCTTGATAGTTAAATATCACTTGAATTGTACTCACTTAGCACAGATTTGTTACAAATTTGGTAAAGTACAATAAATTATTTTGTATCTTGATTTAAACATCTCCTTCCATTCATTTGCCTTTAAAAAATTTTGTCTAACCAAGCTAAAATAATTCCTTTGTTTTATCCTCATCAGAGAGGTTTCATTGAAACCTCTTTATGATGAATTTGGCAGTAGAAATAATTCCTTTAATATAAATAAAACTACAGATAATTTTAAATGTTAATAAAAAGTATGTATCAAATATGGAGGACAGGAGTACAACTTCCGGGGCCGCTTAAGTAAGTTCCATAGAATGAGTATGCCTGTCCAATGATATAAATGAAAAAGCGCTGTGTGGCAAATCTGCTATTATCAGTTTGTATAATAAAATGAATATGACAACATACATTAAATATTAAGATTCTGAAATTTGTATATAAAATAAAATTTTGGATCCCAACTGTTTTCAGTAGAGACAAATCCCAAAATTATAATCTTAGTCAACAGGAAAACTACAAGTATTCTATTTTGTAAAAAAGCCCTGAGGGCATATGTTTAATGAATAATAAGGCCAAAGTAGATTTGAAATATTATATTACCTATTACAATTGCTATAATTCAATCTGTAGTAATAACATGTCTTTGTTAGGTTATTATCTTAACAGCAACTCTTTCTTTGCACAATTTCCTCATGGTAGATTAAACCAATATTAAAAGAGAAAAAGCCTATTTCTCCCTTCCATATTATTTCCTTTAGAGTGTGCCATTTAGTTTATTAGCAGTATAGAGGTAGCTCTGAAGTCAAGAAAGTATTTTAAAAACTTCCAATTTGTTTAATTAAGCCTCCAGAACCTTCTGATTCAAAGAGCTGCATTTCACTCCTCTGGCTCTCTATAACTGGGAAGAATACAGTAGTTTCCATTCCTTCCTCCCTCCCTTTTTATTTATTTTTATAGGGAAGGGGTACCGAATCCAGGCCCGAGGTTTTATTTAAAATTTTTTAAAAAATCTTTTTCAGCTTTACTGAGGTATAATTGACAAATAGGAATTATGTATATTTAAGGTGCTCAGCTTGATGTTTTGATATATGTATACACTGTGAATGATCACAATCAAACTAATTAACATATCCATCACCTCACATAATTATCATTTCTTTCTTTTTAGAAGTACTTTTTAAATTTTTTTTTCCTTTTTTTTAGAAAGAGTCTTGCTCTGTCACTCAGGTTAGAGTGCAGTGGCTCACTTTCAACCTCAAACTTCTGAGCCCAAGGGATCCTTTTGCCTCAGCCTCCCAGGTAGCTGGGACTACAGGCACACATGCCACCACGCCTGGCTAAATTTTTCTACTTTTAGTAGAGACAAGGGTCTCACTGTTGCTCAGGCTGGTCTCGAACTGCTGAGCTGAATCAATCTTCCTGCCTCAGTCTCCCAGAGTGCTGGGATTATAAGCATGAGACACTGCGCCCAGCCAAAACAAAAACAAACAAAAAAATCGTGTCTTTCTTTAAAAGATTTTAAAAAAATTCTACTATTAAATAGATCAGACTAAGATGTGTTTGGTCCAGGGCTATTTTTCCAGTATCACGGACAATGTTACAGCAGAATACGGTTGCCATTAATCATAAGTTAGTATCTTCTAATATCTTCAGAAAGGCATTCACCCTTTTAGAAATGGCATATAAGTTACTATTTCAAAATTCTCTGACAAATAGTTTCAACGATAACATTGCTCCTTAATACAAACATAAATCCTAATTGATTTATTGTGTTGTACACTATACTGACAAAAATAAAGCACACTGGTAGTATATATTAATGTGAAGATTTAAATAATTTCTTTATATTATACCACATGTTCACATGCAAGCCCCTTGCAATGGGTCACTGATCTGAATTATGTTCATTTTAAATTACACATTTAGAGTTCACATCACACTAATAATATGAAGCTACTTCACTTGGACTTCTCAAAAAGTATTTAAAACCTACCTGCATTTCTGGTTGTGAGATACATCATCTTTTTCTTTTTTTTGCTACCTATAGTTCCACAAAAAGGTCCTGAAGGTATGACAAGACAAATATAATTTAAACAATGTGCAGAATAAGAAAGAATTGCCCTGTGGTATTCTATAGGAGTGGGAGAATTATATTCCCAATGTTGCATCCTAGGAAGCAAAAGGGGATGGGGGAAGTTAAGCCACAGAATTTTGAAACTCTACCAGCAGGTGGCAGAAAGGGATGAAAAAGATTACTTTTGTGAGAGAAAATAAAGCAGATGGGAGGGATTAACTCTAGATATGTATTTTAAATAAGTTCATTTGTTTATTCAGACAAAAGAGGCAAAGATAGGTGGCCACAAAGGACTGCTTGTTACTTATTGTGTCGAGCTCATCACCTGAATTGTCCCAGTCTCTTCTAACAAATGCCTTTCTCTTCTCTTCCAGGAATTGGCTTGGAATGAGACCAGCGCTTCCTCCCTCTTTTACATGGCTAGCCTAGAATCAAATTAATGAATTGTATATCTCAGTGACCAAAATTTGAGACCATATTGTAATAAGTAGGACAAGCAGTGGTCAGTAAGAAAAAGTCACATTTGCTCTTAAAAACAACCTTGAGATTTAAATCCATGGCATTGTCAGTTAAGATATTTAAACACTTCTCTTCAGCATTGAGAAATCAATTGGTGCCTACAGTTCTTCATATCTGTCATCTGGTAGTGAAATTTGGGAACCAAAATATACAAAGGTGTACAGGTACTTTAAATTACTAAAATTTTTTATTTATAATACTAAGTTAGTCAAAAATGGGAAAGAAATAAATACTGTTCTATACTGAGATGTGTTTACAGGTCATTTCATCTAGCACCTTTTAGTAAGGCATTTGCTATCCACCTTAATCCTACCATGTTGGTATTTCCTAAGGCCCAATCAATGAAATGGAAACAATATTGGGAATACAGAGTGTAGATTTTAATTCATGTTACCAGGAATCTAAATATCCTGAGAGATTGTAAATTTAAAATGGGTAAAACTTCACCAAATGTAAAAAAAAGAAACAAAAAACAGTTTAAAAAACTCACTTTTAATTTATTATTATTTTATCTTTTTTTTTTATGGCTGTGGCGGCCAGGAAAAACTCACTTTTAAAATAAAATCCAAAGAGAAATATTTTAAAACAATGGTTGGAAAACTGGCTGCTACAGCATAGAAAATCTGGTATCATTTTTAGAATTAAAATCCTGAAAATGGAATTAAAGTAAGGGACTATCAAAATGCAGGAAGAGATTGAGATAATGGTAACAGGATTAAAAGAAAAAAACAAGAGATGAAAAAGAGAAAAAAGAGGGAAAATTAGAAAAATTCAACAAAGGAAGAAGCAGCCACAGAAAGAAGATTTAAAAAAAAAGATTCTAAAAAAATTCAGTGGAAACCTCTTGAACTCATAGATTCTGTTTAATTTACCCACTTCTTAGTTGTCTCACTACAGAGTGCACTTAAATGTAATAATGTCTTAATTTAAATTTAAGGACACATTATAGTAAGATTATTCTCATTCTGTGATTCATTTTCCTTTAGAAGTCAATATAACTTATTAGAGCTAATATAGGTTACCAATATCTTAGTTAATTTTAGAGTTTGGTGCTAAGCCCTGGGTCCTTTCCTCTTATTCCTTGTTTTTTAATGAGACTCTCATTTGTTCTGATAGTTTAGGGGTTTCAGACTTTCTGACTTGTCCATTTTTCAGTTCTGAATACTGTGGTTGTTAGCTGATACAAACAATTACAAAAACAGACTTATTACTGCTGCTAGACATTTCTGAAAGCTGTATTAGGAGGAAGGAAAAATAATACCATTACATAGACCTTCTGGAAAATGGAGGGAGGGAAAAATACAGTAATAACACACATCTCTTTCCACATACACAGATTTTAATCCAAAACCAAACAAAACTGATAGAGCAAACCTTCATTTCTCAACAACTGAGAAGTGGTAAGCAAATAGATTTAAGACCTTTTAGCCATGATCATATATACAAGAGGGAGAGGGGGACAAGAGAACAACTACTATAACCACAATAAAAGACCTCTAGCTAAAAGAAACAAAAACAAACGTTGAAAAGGGAGGACACCAAGTGAGTTCTTTTTGCCCAATGGGATATTTTAATATAATCACCCATGTGAAAGAACCAATTGGTCTAATCCTTAAACCAATGGGACTGTGTAATTCTGCACTTACTAACAGTTACTTATGAATTCCCTCTCAACTTGGTCTTATGTCCACAAATTAGTAGCCATAAAGCAGGAGCTGTTGATATGGGGAAAATCATTGGAGCAAATGCTAATACTAACGCAAATGCTAATTATTCTTCCTGAATTCTCAGATATTGGCCAGATCTAAGATTAAAAGAAGAAAAGAAGTTGAGAAAATTTTGAGAGGCTTACTAACCTGCCACCAATTTGGATCTTCTCTGTTTACAATCTGAAGAATTTCTCCTTTGGAAAATTTCAGTCCTGCTTCTTTACAGGGTATCAGGTTATCGTTATATGGATTATAATCAAAGTGACACTTCACAAATACCTAAAACACACAGCACAATTAAATATACTACAGATGTATTATTTGCCACTGGATTTTTATAATCCTTTTCAAACCACTGTGATATAACTGTAACTGACAATGTATCAGTACTTCAGATAAGGAACTTGTCTCTCAAATAAAAATCAAGTTATTCAAATATCAATAATCAAAAAATAATAAACATTAATATTATATTAAAATTTCATTTCTATTTTAACATCTGATCTTAAGCCCACTAAAGAGTTTGATAATCATTCTCTTCCACCATTCTTCCACTTTCCTCCAATCTTTTCACTTGATTTTCCAACCAACACAGCATAATTGTTAATGCAAGTAAATGCCATACTCCAATTAACATTCTGATCATAAGCAGCTGATTTAAGGCATATATTTCAGATATATTAGAACTGACTTTGTGAAAGTGCCCTGAGACCAAAATTAAACAATAAAAGTTCATGTTGAAGTCAGACCTTAATGAAATATACTTGGTAGCCTTAGGAAAATTAGAACCCAAGTTTCATCCCTGGTAATGTTTTTAATTATACAGATTTACACTGGTCAGAACTAATGTGGACAATACTTTTTCAGAATTATCTTGCTCTGATTTATATGCTCACCTTAAATTTAAATGATCAGCATTAATAAAACAAATACTGAAAAAGCCTTGAAATTATTTTCTAATTTAAGTTCACTTACACATACACATTTCTTTTAAAGTTGCTTTATTAATAAAAGTATGTCAGTTACCAAGGTTAGCTATCATCTCCAATACTTGGAATATTTCGCTTATTTGCTTTAATTTGAACTCTAATTGTTAAGCATTTTTAGTATTTGCTGGCAAGTTCAGACCAATTGCTTTCTTAAAACAGACTTGTTTTACACATATTTATAGAAATTCAAATTTTATCTTCTAAAAAATTGCCTTAGCATGAATCAACATGCAAACTTTAATAAGAAAGCACATAATTAGTCTAAATAACAATGTTATTTCTCTATTTATCATACTACTGTAACCAAACAAGATATTCAAATAACACAAAGTAAATACATTGTTATTAGTGTGGTAAAAAGTAATGCAATTGATGCATACTAAAATAATTTCAAAACAACTAAGTTTGGGAACATATGATAAAATTTATGATGATTTTGATAGAAAGCATTCGGAACATTTCAATAACTTTGGAAAAGCTAAATATTAATGCTTAAAAAAATCACTAAGCCAATATTTTTTTCTTGATAAATAATTTTAGAACTATCTAAAAAGCAAGCACACAAACAATATTAAGGCTGCTAAAATGTGGTAACTGCCTACCTTCACAATGACATGCAGCTTAATGTTTTGGTAATGGAAAAAACTCAAAATAATTAAGTTCAATCAAGGTAAATATAGTTGGCTGATGAAGCAGAAAAACGGAGTATCACAGAATGTTCTGGAATGATATCATACCTGATGGACGTGTGCTGGATGCTTCTCCATATTGATGCAACTCTAAAAATATATTTTTAATTGCATAAATAAAGCCAGGCCTTTAAGTTATAATAAATTAACAAAATATAAAGAAACTACTGGCCCATTTTCTTACTTCACTCATTTGGTAAAGCAACTACCTCCCTAACACAGGGTATAATACCTACAAATTACAAATGATAGAAACAAAAAGTTAAGAGGTATTTGAGATGAGGCTGAGGAAAAGGACTGGTAGGCCCAGTTATAAAAATACCTACATTACCTCTTTACTTCTTAAGAAAGGTGCATTGAATGAAGACTCGTAAGAGCACCCTGTCATCTAACCATGAATACGTGTTTATCATTCTTATGTGTGGGACAGAATATATTTTGTAATCATAAAACTCAGACTTTATAAGATAGTCAATATTTCAAATATTTGTTCCCACACACCCATCAAATTATTCTACAACTGCCATTATTTGTGGAATACAAACCATCTCTTTCAAAGGTAAAAGATTTCTAGAATAAATAATGCTTATATTTTCATTTACCAAACTAATTTTGGAACATGACTGTTATGCTCAAAAACTCAGATTAACCTGATTTTACTTTGAACTTTGAAAATTTGTCTGAAAAATCAATGAACCCAACCTTTGGTCTAAGCATTTTGTAATGATCTTAAAACCATTAAAGATTTGATAGATTTAGTATAATTATATTTTATTAGATGCATTTTGAAGTGTTTCACTAATAGGCTATGAATATTAACTGTTCATTCACTATTAAGTTACTAAACACCACTACTAAAATATTTCCAATATTCTTTCTAAAAGAAAGAACTGAATGACTAACAATTTACAGTAGACAGAACAGAGAAAAGGAAATACAAACGGTTTTAAACATGGTAGATATTCAACCTCACTCAGAGTAGAAATATAAATTAAAACTATGTTATGATAACATCTTCTTCCTATCAGGTTGGCAGAAATCCCAGTATTTGATACGAGTCTTTAAATAGGACTATGGGTTAATAGGCATTTCCCTAACAGGCCTGTGGAAGAATGATTTAACCCCTTGGGAGGACAATTTGGCAATAGCTTTCTGGGAATGTATTCAACAGCTATATTACTCAAATACATTCAAAATGACTGATGCATAGACTATTAACTACTGAATTATTCCTAATAGTAAAAGAATTGGAAGCCACCTACTTGCTTAACAGTAGGGAGCTGGTTAAACTGATGGTACATCTATGTGCTGTAGCACTATCTAGTGTTAAAAAAAGGTGTGTGTGTGTGTGTGTGTGTGTGTGTGTGTGTGTGTTAAGTAAAAAAAACGGATCAAATTAGTACATACACTATGGAATCTTTTCATGAAAAAAAGGTGGAAGGGGAAATAAGAATATGTAATTTTTATTTACTTGCATATGAATGAAGAAACCCTGGAAAGATAAATAGCATGGTTTCTTATGGGAGAGGGAGTGAGGACTAAGTTGGTAGTGGAAAGGATTCAGAGGGAGACTTCAACTGACTACATATTCATATTTTTTGATTTTTGAACCATGGGAATGATTTACCTATTTAAAAATTAAAATTTTAAGGTAATAAAAGATAAAAATGACTCCCATTTTGACTTAGATGAAGTAACAAGGACCTTCCAACCTGAAAACAACTAAAAAACTGGACAAAATATCTGAAACAAAGACTTTCAAGATGTCAGCAATCAAGCATGAAGACAGTGATCCCTAAAAGATGGAAACAAACAAGAGGAGCTGCACAACTGCCCCAGCTAACTACACCAAGAAATCTTCCAAGTTGCAACCCAGGAAGGGAGAATCTAGGTGGAGCCTGGTGGTTCCCAAGTTAAGCAGAGGAGCTGGGATACCAGGGAGATCAGGGTGGCTACAGTGCACAGAACAGAGTGTCAGTGAGGAAAGACTGAACAGAGACAGGGCCCAAGAATTGGGGGGATTTGTTCTGATCTTTAGCTGAGTACTAATAAGTGCATTGGTATGAGGAAGCTATCTGAGCCCTTTCTCTTTGCTGCTCTTTCTTCATCGATGGTAAAGAATCATTTGAAAGCTTTACAGGGGAACAATATCAGGAGGTTGTATGGGTCAAGAATAGTTTCTGTTCTCACCAGGCTGAGTGGAAAAACCCTCATAATTTATGACACATTGGGTAGAATACTCAGAAGGGTTATACCTTGTACTAGCCTGCTCTGATTGCACTTAACAAAACTTAAAAAGCAAGATCTAAAAGAACCAAACTATTCCCAAATAATTTAATTGTATTCTAGAACAGAGCTTAAAAATATTTCTAATACAAAAATATCCAGCACTCAACAAGGTAAAATTCATAATGCCTGACAGCCAATCAAAAATGGCCACACATGCAAAGAAGAAAATATAACCTATAATGAGGAGAAAAATCAAATAAGAGTGACCCAGAAACGACAAATATGACAGAGTGAGTAGATAAGACATTACAATAATTATTTTAACTGTATATATTGTATTTGTATGTTCAAGAAACTAGAAGAAGGACTATGCATGTTAAGTAGACACATGGCAGATAAAAGAAAAAGAACCAATTTGAACTTCTAAAAATGAAAACCAAAATGTCTGAGATAAAAAATATATAAGATGTGATTGACAGATTAGACTTTGCCGATGATTAGTAAACTTGAAGAAATAGCAATAGAAACTATCCAATATGAAAAACATGGAGGAAAAAGACTGAAATAAATGAACTCATCAGTGAGCTATGGGACAACTTCCAGGAGCCTAATACACATGTAATTGAAGTTACCAAAAGATAAAATAGAGGGATAGAAAAAATATGCAAAGAAACTGCCATCCAAATTTTCCTAAATTTGATGAAAGAAATTGCTTTTTTCAATAAACCAAGATTAAAAAATTTACATATGTGAAAAATAAACTTCAATCCTTTTCTCACATCCTATATAAAAATTAATACATAGTAAATGGATCATACACCCAGATATAAAGCACAGAACTATAAAACTTGTAAAAGAAAATACAGGGGGAAATCTTTATGACTTTGAGTTCTACAAGAATTTCTTGCACAAAACAACAAAAGCATGATTCATAAAAGAACACAATTGACAAATTGGATTTCATCAAAATTAAGAATTTCCACTCTCTGAGTGACACTGTTAAGAGAATGAAAAGACAAGACAGAGACTGAAAGAGTCTCGGCAAATCCCAATTCTGATGGAGCATTTGTATCCAGAATACATAAAAAAAAATGCTCAAAATAAATAAGAAAACAAACAACTCAATAGAAAATGCACAAAAGATCTGAAGACACTTCATCAAAGTGGACATAAGTATGATAAGTAAGTACATGAAATGATGTTCAATATTATTAGTCTTTTTTAGGAAAATGCAAATTAAAATCACAATGAGATACCACCATACACCTATTAGAATGACTACAATGAAAAAGACTGACCATGTTGGCAAAGATGTGGAATAACTGAAACTCATACAATACTGGTGGGAATGTAAGTCAGTACAATCGCTTTGGAAGACAGTTTGGTCATTTCTTCAAAAGTTCAGCATATACCTATCATATGATCCAATCTCTCAACTCCTAGGTATTTACCCAAGAGACTTACATGTAAATGTCCATAGCAACTTTGTTTACAATAGCACCAAACTGGTAACAACAAAAAATATTCATCGGCCAGTTAATGGATAAACAAATTGTGGTACAGCCATGCAATGGAATACTACTTGTCAATAAAAAGGAATTAACTATCAATATACACAAAACAACACAGATGAATGCCAAATAATTATGCGGAATGAAAGAAGGCAGATTAAAAAAAAACTCCAAAAGAGTACATTTATGATTCTATTTACATAAAAAATATGGAAAATGCAAATGAATCTAGAGTGGCAGAAATCAGAGCAGTAGTTGCCTGGGGAGGCAGGCAAAAGGAGCAGGAGGGAAGTATTAGAACTGGACACAAGGACACTTCTCAGGGTGACAGATATGCTCATTATCTCAACCATATTGGTGATTTCATGAGTGTGTATGTCCACGTTTATCAAATTGTACACTTTAAATATGCTATTTATATAAACTTTAAAAATATCTCAAAGATATTTTTAAAAAGAAAGATAGTAAAAGTATTGAGAAAATAAATATTGCACAGAAATATGCTGTGCTTATGCAAACGACAATAATCAGTGTGAGAAAAGAAATAAAATGGATGAAATGGATAGAGAAACAGCTCCACTGTGACCCTGATGTTCAATCAGAAGGTGGCTAGTAATTTGTTTGGGAATGTGTTGGCTAAACATGGTGCAATGTTGCTTACAGAACCTGGGTCTTAAGCCATAGTTCCAGGACCAACTAAATCTGCACATTGCAGAGATTGACAAGAAGGCAAACAAGTCATCATCATTGCTAAGAGGTTCTCCATGACAATAGCTGAGATGATCAAGGAAGGAAGTTCTTTTTCTAAAGATTTTTCACAGCATGAACTTGGTTTACTTGGTTAAATACAGACACATGCACATTTTGAGAATAGTTAGACTATCTGGTTAAAAAAGCTTTGAGGGGCAATTCACATCCCTACTTGGTTTCCATCTGGGGGCCATAAATTTAAGCCTTAGTTATTCAAATAAAAAATTTTATTAAAAAATCTATTAACCTAGGCTGTTCAGAATAATACTAATCATAATTTTTAAATTTATATCACACTTGAGCCATTGGCTCATGCAAGGACTGTTTTTATTTAGTTTTAATACTATAATAAACAGCTACAGACTTGCCACCCAAAACCAAAGCTAGAACCCTGCTTGCTCCCCCGTGCCCATTCCATCCTATCCCATCATCCTGGCTTCCCCAATCAATGCACCTTTCACCCTAAATCTTGTATGTACAAATTCTTTGCTTTTCATTTTGCATATAGTTTTACTGCATCCATATTTATTCTTTAAAATTATGTATTTAGTTATTTTAAACTTAATAGTATCATGCTATTTGCATGTAATCTTTGGGATTTACATGCTTGTTAAGATGTTTCCAGCAATACATATGTAAGAAAATCGTCCTAGGAAATTACTGCATCTTGACATATGTGGACATTCAACTCTAAAAGATATTACTAAACCTTTTTTTCCCCATGTGTTTACACCAACTTATACTGCCACCAGCAATGTAGAAGAGATGCTATAGATTCACAGCTATAATTTTCGCCAACTGAATGATATACAATGGTATCTCACATAGTGATTTTTAACATTATCTTCATATGTTTACTGACCATGTCTCCTTTTACTTGATTTTTCTATGTAGAGTGAAACAGGAATACAATTTCAACTAGTATCCCCATGAATAACCAATTTCCTCATTCATTGAATTACTTCTTTTCTCACTGAAAGACATATGTCATCGTATATCAAAGTAACATACAGGTGTTGGTCTCTTTCTGAGCTCTCTAGTCTGTTGATCATGCTGTCTGTTCCCATGCCAACACCACAATATCTTAATTCCTACACATCAATAATAAGCACCCAATTTGCAAGCCTCAAGGCCACATGTGGCCCTCCAGATTCCCAAGTGTGGCCCTTTGACCTAATCCAAAGTTCACAGAACAAATCCTTTAATAAAAGGGATCCCTTTAATAAAGGGATCCTTTATTAAACTTAATAAAGGATGTTTAATAAAAGGGATGTTTAATGTTTAATAAAAGGGATCCGTTTAATAAATGGATCCCTTTAATAAAAGGGATTTGTTCTGTGAAATTTGGATTCAGTCAAAAGTCTAGGGATCCAAAAGGCAACATGTGGCCCTGAGGCTACACGTTCCCCACAAATTAAATTCTATGAAAAATCCTGCTGGAATTTTGATAGGAAATTCCATTGAATCTAAAAGTCAATTTGAGGAAAACTCACATCTTTACAATATTGTCTTTCTGTCCATGAACATGATATATCTGTTTGCTTAGATCGTCTTTATAACTCTTTTGTGTAGAGGTCCTGAATTTTTATTAGATTTAGTCCTAGACATAAATGTTGACATTCTCTGACTTTATTGTAAATGATGTCTTAGTTATGTTTCTAAATGTTTGCTGATAATATATAGAAATGAAGTTGACTTTTGTATACTAATCTTATTTTCAAGTACCTTGCTAAACTCTATTATTTTTAATAATTTGGAGTTTTGAGGGAGTTTTCTATGTAAAAACTCTTATTTGTAAATAAGAAGTTTTATTTCCTCCTTTCCAAACCTTTTGCTTCTATAATTTATTTTTGTTGTATTGTGTCTATGGAATCTCCAAGAAAATATTGAATAGAAGTGGTGCTAGTGAACATCCTCCTCTAGTTCCTATTTTTTTTTTTAAACTACACAAAGACTTTATCTTTGTTTTAAATTACTTTCTGGCTTATCTTAATTACAAACAAATAAATGTGTACAAGCAATAATTTAAAAGTAGCAGTGTCCTAGGGCCTTGGAATTTAAAATATTACAGATCTACATTTCATCATATATATCCTAAACAAAAATTTTAACAGTAGTCAAAATTCTTGAAAATTCTTGAAATTTTATTATTATTTTTTAGAAGTTGAATCAATTCGGTTTGCTTCATTGTTGGAAGCCTCATCAAAATTCTGAACAAGACTGCCCTCCTCCCCAATAGCAAGTGGTACTTTTCCATCCGGCTTCTGCCAGTGTCCTTAAGTTGTTTTGACACCAAGCTGGTTTAAGATGCTGGGTGGCATTTCTGTCAGCTGCTTTGTCTCAACTTGGCTGGCAATGGTAAAAGTGTCTGCTGCCAGGGATGTCTGAATATTGGGACTATCAAAGTGGATCACCATTCCCTGGTTTGCAAACATACCTACCTCTTTAATATCAGAGATAATACTTATTCCTAACTTTTTAAGGAGAACTAAAGATTTTTATTATATGTTGGAACAGGCAATGTTTATTGTATTATCTGAAGGCAGTTCCTTTTTAGCAATGCACAATTGTGCCTAACGTTTGGCAAGTTTCTCTTGGTTTATGATGGGTTCTTTCATTTTGTGGCACTCAAGAGATCTCAGGCAGACTAGCTAAGAGGCCAGTTTCTGATTTTAAAGGGAAAGCTTCTGACATCCAAACTATTCAGAATACTGTTTGTTCTATTTTTTTTTCTTGTTTTTTTAAGATAAAGGAGGTTCCCTCCTGTTCCTAATTTACTAATCTTTAAAAAAAAAAATCATGAGTATGTATTGAATTTTTACCAAATTCTCTATTGAAGTTGTTCTCTTTTAAACTGTTAATGTGTTTAGTTACATATACGGATTTTCTAATGTGAAACTCTCCTAGCACACCTGGGGATAAATCCAACTGGACATATTATATTATTTTTTTATATACACAATTAAATTTACTACTATTTTGTTGAGAATTTTTACATGTATATCCATAAGTGAAACAGATCTGTAACTTTTTTTTAATATTTTGGTGTCCTCATTCATGCTGGCCTCAAAGAATGAGCAAGAGAGAGTTCCCACCAGTTTTACCTTAACAAATGGAATTATGAACAGCCTCTGGGAACCTGACTTGTATGTAAGTTGAAGAACTTCACAATTGGCTAAAAATTTTAACTCACCTTAGTCTTCAAGTTTAAAAATACAGATCTTTATGTCCCATAAAAGATTTTGGACTTTTAGAAAGCACCTCAAATGATACTGATAAAGATGATCTACTGGCCATACTTTGAAAAACACTGTCCTGGTAGGGAAAGTCCCTGGCTGCCCATCTGCTCTCACCAGCAATCCAGAGCTGCCACAGGTTCCACAGTCCTGCATGGTGGAGCTGTCTAGTCAAGAGCTGAAGAGGCTAAATACCTTTGCTTTCCCATAGCATCTGTTGGTAGGATGTCCATGGTTTGTGTACAGTCCTGGTTTATGCCTATTATTCCAACATAATGAGTAACAGTTCTCCTTTTCATTAAAAAAAAAAAAAGTCTCAATTTGGATATGTCTTAGCCCTCTTTTATAAGCCTTCATGTTACAGTCTCTTCTTACTCATGGGAGGATGTGCCTGAGACTGACTCAGGCTTGTCTGACCTCTTCTCCCTATTTCCATCTGCTCCCCCAGCTCTCAATGCCAAGTCAAAGCCAGAGTTTGAGAGGGTATGGAATGAGGAAAATTTATGCATAAGCAAAGGCTAAATATCCTTACATCTCAGGGTATTCAGTTTACCAGGTACAAAATCTACAAAGGAATTCTGGCCAAAGCCCTACCTATTGATACTACAAAAATTTATTTTGCCTGTAGAAGTCCACATAGCCATGGCGAGCTGTAAGAATTCTGGAGTTTGGACCACAGAGGGGGAGAAAAAAATCTTCATATCACAATACATTAATAACAAAAATAATAAATAAATCTTAGATTTTATTCTTCCAATCTACTCAGTTCCAAGACATATCTCAAGTTGTCACAAATGGAAATGTGCCAAGTGAGGAATAAAGGTGGTCTGAGAGGTACTAATAATAAGAAATGTCTAAGTTCTAAAACCTTTTTTTAATTTTTTCACAATTCTTTCCCTTGAGGACCAGCTCTCTACTTTCATTTGAACCAAAGTTCATTACAAGCCTACGTATTTTGAGAAGTCCAATTTACATGCTAATATTCATGACTAAAGAATCTATCCTATCTTCCAAGGAACAGTTTAAAACCAGTATTCAATGAATGTCATTTCAAAGAACTGTATGGAAATGTAAAAACTAGGCTTTTAAACTCTCATATTAACAATATGAAAATAAGATACACTGGCACTGTCTTATGTAAGAAAGTTTGTAATTTCACTCATACATCAATAAATTTCTGGAATAAAGCTGAATATTAGAGGTATCTATTTCTATATTATCTAGGCTTGAAAACTCTCTCTTCAGTTTCTACACTCCTACCATATTTTCAATTCTTCCTTTGCAATTACTTTCTTACATTCTTTCTTTATAGTTCCATCATTCCATTGCTGCCTCACCACCAGCATCATGTTAGCAATAGCAGCTGCCTGCTGAGCACCCACTGTGTGCCAGGCGTGGCTACAGGGACTTCACATAATTAGCTTATTTAATCCCCACAATGATCTTTTGAGAAAAGAAATATTATCCCTAACTATATAGATGAGAAAAATGAAGCATAGAGAAGGTAAGCTGCTAAGTGGCAGTACTGGTATCTGAACAGTCATCTTAACCATTCATTAGAGCTGCCCTTCACAAATTACCTCACACCTTCACAAATCTGCTACCTAGTTACATGATCTCACCTCCCTTTTTTCTGAAATCCCCTCAACATAATGAGGTTAGATAATCTCTATTATTAAAACATTCCCCTGTTCAATTATCTATTTTACCTAAAATTAAATATAAAATACAGATCAAATGTGTACAAACCAGGTAGCTAAGATTTTCTTCAGTCTGTACCCATCCCCCTTTCTGGCCTCATTCTTCATTTGGCCCATCACGTGAACACTAAGCTAGAAGTGATTTGGACTACCTTCTTATCCTCTCACAGGACCTAAAGCAATGCCTGGGATATAATAGCTGCCAAAAATGTTTGCTAGATTGGCTTTTCTGATGGGTTCACAGCGTTCACAAAGAAATTTCCTTACTAATTCCTTTATAATAGTAAGATAGAGTTAATTGTTTAAAAATCCAAAAATTCACCCATGAAAAAATAAGACAATTCAGAAAAATTAAATCAGACAATTGTTTTTCTGTTTTCTTTAGCAAAATAATAGCAACCAGTGGTTATATCCAACAGTGTGATTAAAGAAGTAAAATGATAATATTCTTAATATTACCAAAAATTTTATTACTAACCTGTTGAGGAGTAATGGTATCTCTATAACTTGGTAAAATTTTTAGGGTGACACTTCCACTAATATTTTTCAGTAATTCTTGTAATTCCTTTGGATTGTTTCCAACCTCATGGCCATTAACTTCTTTAATGATATCTCCCACATGAAGTAGACCTTGTCGATCTATCATTCCTCCATGAAGAATTCTGGCGATTACCAGGTCATTATTTTCAACTCTAAATGTTACACCCTATAGGAAATGAAAAACAGAATTATCATTCATTTTATTAATATTAGGGATAAATACTTGAATATTCATGAACATATATAAAAAAATAATTCTAAAACTAGGTAAATGAATTACTCTTACTTTTCCCATGTTCTCTCTTGTCTCAATATTTCAACCCCATTAAACTATGTGCAACTGTGGCAATATATACTACTCCCTGAAAAAGGACTTCAATGGTAAGGTTAAACCTAAAAATGAAATATATACTAGTATCTAGGCTGTATTCCACAGGATAATGGAAACTCAAGGGAGCAAGAAAAGGTATTTGTACAGCCTAATGGACTTATTTCTGGCTTTTTCTTTTTTCCACTTCACTTCTTATAATCAAGATCCAGAAATAACAATTTTAGCAGGAAATAGTAAACTTCACTACTTATAGAGCTCCACCACAGCTTCACTTTTTAATAACAACCTTCTTCCATGTTTTGATACTGTCATTAGTATTTCTTCAAAGAGTAGTTCATTTCTTCAAAGGGCAGAAAGAGAAATTTTTGCTGCCCATTGGCATACTTCTTATAGCTTTACTTCAGTTTAACTTTTCAATTTTTGTTTAATTTTGCAGGCTAAATTGAGAGAGTATCAGCTGTGTATTTATACAGAGGCCAAAAAAGCCTGATAAAACAAATATGAATACAGTTTTCATAACAATACATTAAGGAAAAGGAAAAAAGATGATAGAGTAGTGACTGAATCACAAATGATGTCATATTTCAGATTTAAGAAGGCACTAATTTATTTACTCACCAATGGCTCCCCAGCTCTTTTGTGAATACCAAGAATACGAATGGCATCTACTGGTAATAACTGATTATTGATAGAAGAATTATTCATTTCTGGGCTTGATGGAGGTGACTCATAACACTTTGATGCCACAATATCATGGGCCTCCAAGAGTGACTATAAGGAGTCAGAACAGCCTGTGGTTATTAACTACTGATGAAATATGTTACTAAAAATAATTTGTTAGTTCATTATCCCAGTAGAGTACTAAAAATTTCCAAAGCAATTCCCAAATACAAGTTGAATCAAATATATATAGAATCTTAATGTAAAAACATACTTTACTTATCATCAAACAATATCATATTCCTTGTTTGATATGTGAGGAGACAAGAGTTCAGTGACACTTTTTAAAGTGGCATGTTCACTGGAAACTGTACCTAGGTTTCTAAGTCTGGTGCAATGAAGGCACTGGGTTTCACTGCCACCATTGTAATTATCCTCATTCGATGTTTATCATTAATCTGTATTTATTAATGTATTATAAAAACCCAAATGACAGGAACCCTAATTTTCACCCTAATGTTGCTATGTTAGTAATATGATATACTTTTTACATGTACAAAATGTCCATTAAAGAGATGTTCAATAGAAAATGGATAGATATGAGCATCTTTTATCAAAGACAGAAAATTTACATTACCGATAAAGGTTTCAGTCTACAAAAGAAACACTTTTTGAAGGAAAAAAAAAAAAAAAACTCAGTAATGGTCCTGAATATAATGTATATTTTATTTCCTATACTATGTATGTGATCAAACAATCACAGATGATTTTGATCTAGGTTGCCAGGAATTTCCTGCATTTTTTTTTGTACATTTAAAAAAAATGTTCACTCTTTATCGTAAAGGAATAATTTTTACTACAATTGTAAATAAAGCTAGGTTTAAAAAATTATTTTGGGTGGATTGAATACAAGTTCAAAAATAGTAAACACAGAAAAAAGGGAGCAAATATCAACAGTTTCAGAATGGAAGTAATCAGGATATTGGCTTAATTGGTAATTTCTGGTCATTTCATGAAACTATTTGTAAGACTAGAGAAAAAGGAAACCATTTTAAGACTGGAGTTTAAACAACAACAAAAAAACAAACTCAAAAATCCAAATCCATATGTAACAATTCTTTCTATAAATGCTGAAAGTGACTAAAAAACTCTAACCTGGGCTGCTTAGTTTTCCATCCTATTTTCTCCTTAGGCAATATTATTTATTCCTGTGACTTGAACCGCTGCTTACACAATGATAACTCCCAGTTTTATATCTCCGGTCTAGAACTCTCATGTGCTTCAGGTTCATATACTAAAAATCTGCCTCAACTGTCCAAAATCATGGAAATTTGAAAATTAAAATTAGTAAAGATTGTAGAGGATTGAAACATTGAATTAATGAAAAATCCATACATCCACAATGCTAAATAAAAAACAGAAGTACTGAAAAACTCATTTGTTACCATTTGAAACTGCTATTTTAAAAAATTCTTTACTTTGAAAATTGGTAAAAGGAAGCATCAAGCATATTCCTGCCTTTTCAGTAGAAAATGCATTATAGGATAACTAAATAATAACAGCCCAATTGATATGAAGCTTTACACTATAGAAGAACACCAGCTAATAAATGTAGAATGAGATAACTGAAAAATGTCATTTTTGCAACCTCTAATGAAAATATTGATTTAGGTAAGGATTATTAATTTGTGTTCATCAGTAGGTAAATGGTTGATACGAAATAGAATTTGGATAATGTCAGAATAATAACACACTAGATTACTTCTTAGTGGAGAGGATTTCAAAAAAAGAATTAGGCTGTCATCACCTTTAGTCAACGGACCCAATTTCAGGATCAATGCTGGTGGGCCAACCAGGTATTATATATCTTCTGAAGTGGTTTAATTCATGCTGCATCACATAAGATGCATTCTAACTCCAAATAATTAACTTGAATCATCAACCTTTTAGACAGAAATTCTGTTTACAGGAAATAGAAGGAATAACCAAACAACACAGCAGGGAAGCAACCAGACAAATCTTCAATAGATCACCATCATAATCTGGGGGAAAGGGATGGTTCCACCAGACACGACACATGGACCTAAGTTGGAAACTCATATGTCCAAACCATCTGCAAATAATATTTGGTGTCAAATGGAGAAGTCTGAATTCAGAATGTGTATTATATGAGACAGAAGTTCACTGAAATGGAAAAGTAGAAATCAACAACTGAAGAAAAAGGTAAGTTAAAAATAGCTTCTGCAAAATGACCTCAAATTAGTAAAAAAAAATATATATGTACATCTGTGTGTAGAAAAATATGGAGGAATATGGACTAAGTACAGTAGTGATTTGGGTAGTTAGAAGGTGATGTCTTAAATTTGCATTTTTGCATCTGGTATTTTAAAATTTTATACATTCATTTAACTTTATATAACTTATATATTTGTTAAATTTTAAATATTTATTAAAAATATATAGCATGCCTAAAAGTTCTACTCAGTTGCTTCTGAGGTATCACAAACTTGACATGGCCAGTTACCTTAAAATACATAGGTCCAAAACAATCTCCTCCAGAATATTCCTTATCTCAATGAATGGCCATCTACTGTTTGTGAGAAATTGTGTTCTTATCAACTTCCCATATCTCCCTTTTTGCAATTGTCATGTGTAGCCAATCACCAAGTTCTCTTGATTTTACCGCTTAAGACTTGAAAATCCTCACATTTCTCACTATTTTGCCATCACAATTTCCTGCCTTCGTACTTAACCATCTTGCTCCACAATCTGACCTTTCCCTGGTTAATACCCAGCCCATTCCACCCCACCAGGTTTCCTACTATTCTCAGGATAAAGTACAAAAGACCTTAGTATGCCAACTGTCCCTTACATATAGGTATCTCTGACATATGTCCATTTTTTTATACCTAAGACACCAATTTATGTAGGAACCATATCACTATAAATATTCACATTTTACAGTAACATTGTTGCAGAGTCACACAAAGTCTTGCCTACGAGCAAGCAAAGGATGATACCATTTGATTTTCTGTGCTGAGATTCGCCGTGGAAAGTAGGTAACACTTTATTCTTCTATCCCAGCACCATTCCGTCTCCACTAAAATGCAATGTCCCCGTCATAAATCAAGTTACCATATACAGCTGAATGTATTTCTGGGGTTTCTATTCTCTTCAGTTAGTCTTTTTCTAACACTGCCCCAATACTGTGCTGTTTTAATTATTACAGACTTACAAGAAATTTTTCCTGCCCTTTTTCTTCTGAAATGGATTACTCTTTGTTAAACTGATTCACTGGTACAGGTTGATGCTGAAATTGCACTTATTTCTCTACCCATGGAGAGTATGTTATGTCATAGTTTCTATCCTAACACAGCTCTCTTTTGTTCCACAGTCATTGACTGCACCCTGATCTTGAACAGCAATACTAAAAAGTGTGCATTACTGGGCCCAAGGAGGGAAAACAGAATGGTAATAAGGAAGAAAAAAATACACTACCATAGTGGGGAAAATGTAGTCTCTAGTATATAATCTGATGGTAAACCAGGGCTGATGTTTTCTTTAATTGCACAGAGGAAAACTGCATTTCTGACAGTGTACATTTACGTAGTGTCTATACCATGGGTGGAGAAGCTGCAGCCTTAAGGACACATGTGGCCTTTGAGGACTTTCTAGGTCCTTAAGTGTGGCCTTTTGACTGAATCCAGATTTTACAGAACAAATTCTTTTATTTTTATTAATACATTTTTGTTCATCTTTTGAATTTTTTAAATGAACATATTTAAAATACCAAAGAATAAAATAAGTTTCAATGAAATAATCATCCCAGATTGACCAGCACAATGAGAGCATTAACAAGCAATGAGGGCTAAATTGATGGCTGGTATGCTCATGATTTAATTCTAATTTCCCCTGCCTGACTGGCACCACTACGGCATGAGGCTGGTTAGTGAGAGTTTCTGGGAGTTGAGTACACCAGTCTGTTATCAGCTTTTGACAATGGTGGACTATGTTTCTGTTTGAAGTGGAATTTGTGAATAGATGCACAGCTTGACAGTATTTTTAAATTCTGTCTGCTTAACAGCCCACCATGTCAAAGACAACCAAAAGAACACTGAAGGAAGAAAGCAGGTTTTTAAATGAGGATTGGGAATTGCAATATTATCGTTTCT
Source organism: Lepilemur ruficaudatus (assembly GCA_963574885.1). Lineage (NCBI taxonomy): Eukaryota > Metazoa > Chordata > Mammalia > Primates > Lepilemuridae > Lepilemur > Lepilemur ruficaudatus. Next base: position 17,074 of record CAUYRT010014949.1, on the reverse strand, counting down.
GCTAAAGGTAAGGTGATTTGCTTGCTTTGTGATACTGCAATATCAACTTTAAAGAAATTCAAAGCTCATCAGCATTGTAACACTCACAAGGACCACAAATATTTTAAATTAGAGGGAGAGGTGTGAAAGGTTGTATCACAGAAATTAAAAGATCAAAGGCAAAAGCAAAAGCAATTCTTTCAAGCTGCAATAAGACCTGGAAATAATGCCACAGGAGCAACTTATAAATTAGCTCATATACACAGGAAAAAAGGGAAGCCACTCAATGATGTAGAAATTGTGAAAGGATTCATTGTCAAAGTTGTAAGATATTTAGACCCTGATAATGTTTCAAAGTACAAACAACTGCCTCTTTCAAGGAGAACCATAATGATCCACAGCATGAATCAGCCTTCAACTTAACAACTTCATGCAATACTTCAAAAGGAAAATATATTATTCAATCACTTTGGATGAATTGACTGATACTAGTGGCTCAGTGCAGGTTTTATACTTCATTCGGATCATAACAGATGATTTTCTTTTTTGTGAAGAGTTACTTGCTTTGGGCACTCTTGGGAACAGAACATGAGGAATAGATATCTTCAACAACTTTCAAGATAAATGTTGTAAAGTTGGACTGAATTTAGTAAATTTAGTGAGTTTATGTACACATGGTGCACCTTCCATGACAGGAAAACATGAAGGGTTTATTGCACAGAAAATAAAAGTATTAACAGATCCAGGTGCTCTCATTTCTTTTAATTGTATCTTGCATCAGCAAAATCTGTGCTAAAGCTACTATTTTAAGTGACACTTTGCAAGAAGTTGTAAGTATTGTTAACAATATTCATGCAAATGCAACACGGCATCATCATCAGTTTTGTAACATGCTAAAGTTGACTAACGAGGTATTCAGTGTGGATTTGCCATATAGTTCTAAAGTGTGCTGGCTATTGCAAGGACAGGTGTTAGCCAAAATTTTATCTCTGTGAGAACAAATTTTATGAAGAACAGAATCAGCAATGTGAATTGAAAGATTTCTATAGGAAGAAGGCATTTCTGTGTGGTATCATGTCAAATCAAAATGACTTGAATATTTCTTTACAAGGTAAAACTAAGTCTATATATGGTATGTGGCAAAAAATCCAAGCATTTCAGAATAAGTTATCTTTTTTCAAAACATTTCTTCAGAAGGAAATTTTAGATCATCATTTTCCCCGTCAGCAAAGGTCACCGATGAGCAGGATGACATATGTGAATCATTTGAAGAATACGCAGCTGTTACAGGCCTATTAATTGGATAATGCAACTAAAGTTTTACTGACTTTGAAAATCATGACATCACACTCAAATTAGCATTTCAGTCTCACCTAGTTGATATCACCAAGGCATCTAAAGAACTACAGATAGAACTGACTGAGTTTTCACTGGATGACATTCTAAAGTCATTGATTGATGTTAAGAAAGATCCAATTGAAATATGGAAAAATGCAGTAGAATACTCATGCCTTCAGCAACATGCCCGAAAAATGCTTTCTTGCTTTTCAACTGCTTATTGTTGCGAATCTACATTCTTCTACCTAACCCAAATCAAGACTCCCTTAAAACAAATAACTGATGCCCATCTAGAGGATCAACTGAAACTGTGGACTTCCATGCTGCAACCAAATATTCAAATGCTTTTCAAGAAAAAGTAGACATAACAAAGTCATTAAAAGGTTAACTTTAAAATTAACAAATAGTTTTCATTTTTTGAAATTATTAAGTACATAGAGGTTAATTTTTTACAAAAGAATGTACATTTTTAAGTGTATCTAATTGAAGTTTCTTGAATGCGTCCTTATTTGATTACAGCTAAATTGAATGTGGCTTTCCAACATTAAAAGATTCCCTACTCCTGCTCTATAGTTATATATGTATGTTTATGCATCCTCAGCATATCAGGATATTAAAATACCTAAGTTGGAATTTACATACCAAATATGGTCCCAAATAAGCTCTGGAAAAAAAATCACCTTACACTGGGACTTAACTACAAAAGAGGATACTTTAGTAATGCAGGTGAGTGATAGGGAAAGGTTACCTGGAAGTGAGGCTCTTTGAGTATACCAACTAGTTCTGCCACATTTTCATCCACATTTATTAGGGGAGTGATATCTTCAAGAATTTCATTGACTAATTCCAAGTTATTGTCACTGACAGCTTCTAGTTTTGAATCTTCTAGCTTCTCATGAGCCTGAAAAGACAACAGTGCATTTAAGCAATAACACTTGCTTATTTTGCTCCAGACCATGGTCATATCTTGATTTATTTCTTTTTCATAAAGTTATAAAAGATATTACTTGGAAGTGTGAGTCAAGGAAACCAAATTTAATCTTTTAATCAGAAGCAATATATAGATTTTACAGAAAGTGTACCATGTAATTATAAATCTTGGCCTCTATTTCTATTCTAAAAGGCATGAAAAACTCATTTTTATAACTAAACCATGAAAAAACTGAAGAAACCAGATAACTATTTTAAAAATGTATTATAGTCCCCATATACCAAGAGAACTTCCTAATGACTTTCTAGTCAAGGCTCAAACTCTAGATGCTATTATTTATGTTTTATTAAAATAAAGAAGCATAACAAAAACAAAGATTAGGAATATAATTATATATGTTAACATTTTAAAAAAAGATAAAATCATTTTGGAAACCCCAGACTCCTGAAGCTACTATCTTCCAATTTTGAAAATCAGCAAAAAAGTCAATTTAGAGCATGTGGCCCTTGAACTAAATTTTGAAAGACCATATGATTTAACAGAAGAATGATCCTCTCCTGTCTTTATATCTTATGCTGTTTTTGTTTTTCAAATCTTATAATTTTTTCCATCAGAAAATGAACCATGAATCACTGTCACAGAAAATAAGTAATTTTAATTATCCTTTAATAGGAGAAGTAGAGTTTTTAATTTAAACTGAGAACGAACACTAAGCTGGCTCCATCTTTTAAGTGCTCTTTGCTTTCCTGATAAATGGTTGCTATCTGATTTTGAAGACAGGAAAAGCATAATTATCAAGATTTAACTGATCAATAAAACCACATAAGTTTGACATTATAGGTCATTAAAAAAACCCACATAGGATGACAAATCTTACACTTATTTTTTTCTTTTTTTTTTGAGACAGAGTCTCACTCTGTTGCCCAGGCTAGAGTGCCGTGGCATCAGCCTAGCTCACAGCAACCTCAAATTCCTGGGCTCAAGTGATCCTCCTGCCTCAGCCTCCCAAGCAGCTGGGCTACAGGCATGCACCACCATGCCCAGCTAATTTTTTCTATATATATTTTTAGTTGTCCAGCTAATTTCTATATTTAGTAGAGACAGGGTCTCACTTTTGCTCAGGCTGGTCTCGAGCTCCTGAGCTCAAACGATCTGCCTGCCTTGGCCTCCCACAGTGCTAGGATTACAGGTGTGAGCCACCACGCCCAGCCTTTATACATATACTTTAATATTCAATTCTATAATTGCTGAAGAGAAATTTAAATTTCAAGTGGTAACAGTATCAACTGAACTTTATCAAATACCTATACTGTCATACATATTATTTCTACCATACAGGGTGTATCTTTCAGAATCCAAATAAAACATTCTAATTTTAAAAAGACATTCTTTTTTGTTTAAATGTATTTTTTCTAAGGGATTCACAAGAGTGAAATAAGTTCTTAAGTGAAGAGAGAGGGCTATTATATATTAAGCAACATTTTTAAGAAAGACCTCAAAAGAAGAAATTTTAAAAGTCATGTGAAATAGATTGTTAAAGGAGAAAAAAATCATTATTAAACAAAAAGAAAAATATCAAAAGACCAAATGTAATTTAAACAGAAGAAAAGATTTCCATTAGATTTAGATGAGAAAAAAATTAGAAGGACTAGAAAAATGCCACAAAGAATCAGAATAGGTAAATTTGTAATTTTCTGAAAGTATAATAAGAGCCAGATGAGGATGGGATGAAGAAGACACTCAACCTTTACCATGAAATGATTATCAGCATTTGAAATAACTAAAATAATCTACGTAATTAGTTAACTCTTAAAAAATAAATTAGAATTGCCAATTGTTTAAATACAAATATTTGCTGGTTAAAAAAAAAAAAACCCACCTAATTTAGCATCTTTAATCTTGAGATACTCCAATACTCTAATAGTCATGTAAGAAGAAAGCTCATACAGAAAGGAAAGAACCTTAATATTTATTGAGGGCTTCTGTGTGTTGGGTACTATATTCTAAGAGGGGGGTGTGTGTGTGTATGTGTGTGTGTGTGTGTGTGTTCAGCAAAGGTATGTATTTTATCATCCTCACTCTATAGACAAAGACACTGATACAAAATAGATGGAATGATTTGCTTGAGTCCACACTACTGGTAAATGGCAGAGTCCAGTAGTCTAATACCAAGCCTTGAGCTCTTATCTATTAAAGCTTATCTGACTTGATCATCACACAGAGAACCACTCTATCATCTTACAGTTACAGTTAATTATTCAATCAGATATATGATGCATTATTCTCAGTCACTTAAATATGTGACATATGATCTCACTGACTGCTAGTTTAGTTGTTGCTTGTTAGCATGGCCCTTCCAGATGTGCATTAATTCTGTTCTGTCAAACCTATCCCCATGGTTATTTTATACTCCTATGGTTCAGAATACTACTTCATCTCTCCGGCTCCTTTGCTCTAAGTAAGAGCTATAAAGGCCATCTGTTCCTCCAGGAAAGAGACAATGACTGGCTTACTACTTTCAGGTCCTATGTCAACATATTTTCTGTATTATCCTATGCAATCAGCAAACAGTAACGATACTTCAGACACTGGCAGACTTTGGTTTAATTCAGGACTTCAGGATATGTAAAGGAACAGAAATCAACACTGACTTGAAAACTCTAATATATCTCCCTTCTTTACTATGTGTAGTTACCTAATGCTCCCAAATTGGGCAAGGAAAAGTGGGAATGAGGAAATTCTAATGGCAAGAGAAAAAGAGGAAGTCAAGTGGAAGGGCAGAACCATTTTATTAAAAAACCCACATATACCTGAAAGTTTTTCACATCAACCTCACAGACTGGTTCTATGGAAGAAAAGAATCTCACCAGAAAATACAGAAATTCTCAGGGGGAAAAAAAAAGCTTTTTACTGAAATTGCAATTACAATTACATTAACATGCAAAGCCAATTTCTGAAATATATTTAGGTTCAATCAAGATCAATTTTACTTTTTCCAACAAAGCAAATGCGAGTCTGTATTTGTTAATAAGTGTTTTAAGCTCTAAGATATAGTCAAAGAACATGGAACTTCTAATTCACTTTAAAGTCAGAATTTATTTAGTAGCTTTCAAAAGGCCAAGTATCAACTTGAATTTAACTAATCAAACTAAAAAAGATAAAGGAAACATTAAAAAATGATCAGAGGGGAAGATGAGCCATATGCTCTTTGAATAAATGGGTCTTGTTTCCTTTAAGAAAAAGCAGTATTAGAAATCTAGTGTAACTCAATAAAAATATATTTAACCTGCCACATATGGTTGGAAGAACATTCCCTAACTGGCATTATACAACACTTGGAGCTAATACAAATACCGCCTAGCCCTCATATATATCCAGTTCTGAGAATCCTATTCACCACTGCACCCTAGAAAAATAAACCACAGAGAAGAAAAAGGTCTTTCAGAACGTCTGAGTATTTTGCCCAAGCACAGTCCAACCATGCTTGCAAATAAAAAGTTTTTTAAACAAAAGCTGTGGGCTATATTTACAATGACAAATACTATTTTCTAATAATTATAGTATTATTATTTTGTGCAGTAATTTGACCTTTCCCTCTAAAAAGCTAGGACTATATCATAAATCTTGTTCTTAGAACAGGGCTAAATATATAGTAGTTACTTATAAAATATTTCTTGAAAAAGGTAAGTAAATGGGAAATAAGTTTGACTGTGGTCAAGAGTCATCCTCTTATTCTAGAAACCTAAACACAAAAGATAAAGATAAATCCACAAATACTCAAAAATAAGTAAGAATTTGAGCAGAAAGTAGAAATGAAACAGAGAATGGAGAATTTAATTTCTGTTTTGCTTCTATATACATTATATTAAAAAGGATGGGCTTTGCTCTGGGAAAAAAATGGATGAAATAAGTATAAGTAAATTAGAATGGAATTATCTAATGAGTAAAGAACTTGTCTGAAATCATCTAGTTAACCAAAGTTCAAATTCCTACATTACATAAGTTATATGTCAAGGTACTCAGAGAGCTTCTAAATAACAATGCTGAGCCACTCAAAGATATTGGTAGAATTAGGAGAATCACACAGATGTCGAAAACTAAAAAAGGGAATATGTTATACTTTTTGGAAAGAAAAAAGAACATTTTAAAAGCTTGGTGTTAACAGTATTCAGAGAAAATATAAAAGAATCTTTTTATAATCTTTGAGTGGGACTGACCTTTCTAACAAAAATTGTAAGCTATAAATTATACCAAAAAAAGGTCCAATAAAATTCACTAGTATTTAAAATCTCTCATCAAAAATCAGCAAAGTCAAAACACAAATGACAAATTAGTGTCAAAACACTTACAAGTCATATTAAAGACAAAGGCTAATTTCCTGATATATAAAGGACTTCTACAAATCAGTAAGAAAAACACCAAGAACTCAGTAATAGAAATGGGTGAAGAATAAGAAATGCACAGAAAGGGAAATGCATATATCTTTTAAATTTAAATTTTATAATTCACAAATAATAATTGTACAGATTTATAAGGTACAATGTAATATTTCAATGCATGTATACACAGCTTAATGATCAAATCGGGGTAATTACCATGTTCATCACTTTAAACATTTATCATTTCTTTATGTTGACAACATTTAAAATCTTCTCTTCTAGCTACCTTGAAATATATACTACATTGTTATTTGAGAGTCACCCTACAGTGTATCAAATATATCTTAAACATATAAAAAGATATACAACCTCACTCATGAAAGAAGTGCAAACTAAAACTATAATGAAACACCCTTTTTCTTCTTATCAAATTGGCAAGAATAAAAATCCTGATAACATACCATGTTGGTGACAATGTGGGAGAAAATAGGCAATCTCACTTTTTTTCCTAGTGGAAACATACTGGTGAGCAATCTGACCATATCTACCAAAATTACAGTGATCCTTCTAAGATTTAGCCTAAAGACATATATATACATGTAAAAATAACATAGCAAAAACAACATAGCAAATTGTCCCAGAATTGTGGGACAATTACAAATGGTTTACCATGTGTAATAGAAATACCAGAAGAGCAAAAGAAACAGAAAAAATATTTGCAGCAGTAATGACAGAGAATTTTCCAAAATTAGTGAAAGACACCAAACCACAGACTCAGGAAGCTCAAAGAGCACTAAGCAAGACAAACACCAAAAAGAGCTAGGCATACCATATTCCAACTGCAGAAAATCAAAAACAAAGAGAAACTCTTGAAAGCATCCAAAGGGGAGAAAAACAGCTTACTTACGTAGGAGCAATCTTAAGAATTATACTGGACTGCTCTTCAGAAACCATGCAGACAAGAGACTAGAGTAAAATATTTAAAATGTTGAAAGACAAAGACCCACCAATCTAGAATTATCTGCCCAGTGAAATTATCATTCAAAAATGAAGAAGAAATGCCTTTCCAAACAAACAAAAATTAAAGGAATTTGATGCTAGTACAACTGCCTTGCAAGAAATGTTAAAAAGAAGTTCTTGAGAAAGAAAGAAAATTATATAAGTCCAAAACTCAGATCTACATAAAGAAGAGCACTACGCCGGGCATGGTGGCGGCCGCCTATAATCCTAGCCGTCTGGGAGGCTAAGGCGGGAGAATTGCTTGAGGCCAGGAGTTCGAGACCACGCTGAGCAAAAGCAAAATCCTGTCTCTAAAAATATACAGAAAAATTAGCCAGGTGTGGTGGTATGCACCTATAGTTCCACCTACTCAGGAGGCTAAGGCAGGAGGATCACTCGAACCCAGGAGTCTGAGGTTGCAGTCAGCTGTGACGACACCACTGCACTCTAGCCTGGGCAATCAATGGAGCAAGACTGTCTCAAAAAAAAAAAAAAAAATAGCACTAGATAAGAAAATACAGGTAAAATTAAATCTTTTATTTTTCTTATTCTTAATTGGCTTATTAGATAATAGTTTGTTGACAATCATAATAGCAACAATGAATTTGGTGAGTATAGTTTATGGACAAATGAGATGAATGGCAGCAATATTATAAGGGACAGGAGGAGAAATGGGAAATACTCCGACATAAGGTAGTCACACTACACATGAAGTGATGTAGTGTTATCTGAATGTAGTTTAGATTGCAAATGCATACTGCAAAATCAAAGGAAACCATTAAAAAGTTTTTAAAAGGAATCATAATATGCTGAGAGGAGAAAAAAATGAAATCATACGAAATGCTCAGTTAAAGCAGAGAAGGCAGAAAATGAGTGGGAGACCAAAGAAAGAAAGAAAGCAGGCAGGGAGGCAAACAAGCAGGAAAAAAGGAATGAAAGAAAGAAAGAAAGAACAAAGGCAGCAAATAGAAAACAGTAACAATATGAAAGATATTAATCAAATTCTATCAATAATCACTTTAAAAATCAATGCCCACCAAATAAAAGAGACAGAGTGGATTAAAAAATAAGATCCAAGTATATGTTGTCTATAAGACACTTGCTTTAAATATAAAGATACAGGTAGATTAAAATAAAAGTATATAGAAAGATACACCATCTAACATTAATCAGAAGAAAGCTGGAGTACCTATTTTTAATTTCAGACAGAATAGACTTCAGATCAAGGAAAATTATCGGGAACAAAGAGGGGCATTATATAATAATAAAAGGGATAATTCTCCAAGAAGATCTAAGAATCTTATGTCATATATGCGTCTAACAACAGAGCATTAAAATATGTGAGGCAAAATCTGACAGAACCGCAAAAACAAAGAGATTAATCCACTAATATACTTGGAGGTTTCAACATCCCTCTATCAGTATAGGCATAGCTCAGAGATATTGTAGGATGGGTTCCAGATTATCACAGTAAAGCCATGTAACAATAGAGTGAGTCATACAAATTTTTTGGTTTCCCTGTGCATACAAAGGTTATGTTTATACTGTACTGTAGACTATTAAGTGTGCAATAGCATTATGTCTCAAAAACAATGTACTTATCTTAATTAAAAAATGCTTTAAAGCTAGCTAAAAAGTGCTAATGATCATCTAAGCCTTCAGCAGCTTGTAATCTTTTTGACAGTGGAGGGTCTTATGTCAATGTTGATGACTGCTGACTGATCAGCGTGGCAGTTACTAAATGTTGGGATGGCTGTGGTAATTTTTTAAAATGAGACAACAATAAAGTTCACTGCATCGCTTGACTCTTGCTTTTATGAAAGACATCTCTGTAGCATGCAATGGTGTTTGACAGCATTTTACCCACAGAACTTCTTTCAAAATTGGAGTCAATCCTCTCAAATCCTGCCACTGCTTTATCAAGTTTATGTAATATGTTCAATTCTTTGTTATTTTAACAATGTTCACAGAATCTTCACCAGATTTCATCTCGAGGAATCACTTTCTTTGCTTATCCATAAGAAGCAACTCTTCATCCATTAAAGTTTCCTTATGAGATTGCAGCAACTCAGTCACATCTTCAAACTCTACTTCTCTTGCAACTTCCACCACATTTGTAGTGACTTCCTCCACTTAAGTCTTGAACCCCTCAAAGTCATCCATGATGTTTGGAATTAACTTCTTCCAAACTCCTGTGAATGCTGATATTCTGAACTCTTCTCACAAATCACAGGTGTTCTTAATGGCATCTAGAATGCTGAATCCTTCCAGAAGGTTTTCAATTTACTTTGCTCAGATCCATCAGAGGAATCACTATCTGTAGTAGCCATAGCTTTATGAAATGTATTTCTTAAATAATAAGACAAAGTCAAAATCACTCTTTGAACCATGGGCTGCAGAATGGATACTGTGTTAGCAGGTATGAAAACAACACTAATTTCCTTGTGTATCTCCATCAGAGTTCTTGGGTGACCAGGTTCATTGTCTATGAGCAGTAATATTTTGAAAGGAATCTTTTTTTCTGAGCAGCAGGTCTCAACAGTGGGCTTAATGTATTCAGTATATCATGATGTAAACAGATGTGCTGCCATACAGGCTTTGTTTTTCCATTAGAGAGCACAGGCAGAATAGATGTAGCATAATTCTAAAGGGCCCTAGGATTTTCAGAATGGTAAATGAACACTGACTTCAACTTAAAGTCACCAGCTACGTTAGCCCCTAACAAAAGAGTCAGCCTGTCCTTTGAAGCTCTGAAGCCAGGCATCAGCTTCTCTGTAGTTATGAAAGTCCTAGATGGCATGTTCTTCCAATATAAGGCTGTTTCATCTACATGGAAAATCTGTTGTTTACTGTGTCCACTTTCATCAATGATCTTAGCTAGATCTTCTGGATTACTTGCTGCAGCTTCTCCATCAGCACTTGCTGCTTCACCCTGCACTTTTATGTTATGGTAATGGCTTCTTTCCATAAACCATTAGCAGAGAACTAATCTCTACTAGCTTCAGACTTTTCTTTTGCAGCTTCCTCACCTCTCTCAGCCTTCATAGAATTGTAGAGTTAGGGCCTTACTCTGGACTCAGCTTTGGCTTAAGGGAATGTTGTGATTGCTTTGATATTCTATCCAGACCACTGAACGTTTGTGTATATCAGCAATAAGGCTCCTTCGTCTTATCATTTGTGTGTTCACTGGAATAGCACTTTTAATTTCCTTCAAGAACTTTTCCTTTGCATTCACAACTTGGTAACTGTTTGGCACAAGAGGCCTAACTTTTGGCCTATCTTGGCTCTGACATGCCTTCCTCACTAAGCTTAATAATTTCTAGCTTTTGATTAAAAGTGAGAGACATGCAACTCTTCTGTTCACTTGAACATTTAGAGGCCAATGTAGGGTTATAAATTGGCCTAATTTCAATATTGTGTCTTGGGAAATAGGGAATTCTAAGAAGAGAAAGAGAGAAGGGAGAATGGATGGTGGAGGGAGCAGTCAGAATATACACACATTTATCAATTAAGTTCAGTGTTTTATAGGAGCATGGTTTGTGGCACCCCAGAACAATTATAATAGTGATATAAAAGATCACTGATCATAGATCAATACAACAGATACAATAAAAAGTTTGAATATTGCAAAAATTACATAAATGTGACACAGACAAAATGAGCACATGCTGTTGGAAAAATGATGCTGATATACTTGCTTGATGCAAGTTGCCACAAATTTTTGACTTATAAAAAATGCAGCATCTGCAAAGCACAATAAAGTAAAGTACAACAAAATGAGGTATGCCTGTATTTCCTCTTCTCCCTCTCCTTTCTTTCTGAGATACTAATTACACATATATTAGATCTTTTGAGCATATCTCACATAGTCTCTGTTCTTTTTTTCATTCTCTCTTCTCTATGAGTTTCAGTTTGAATATCTTCTATTAACCTGTCTTCAAAATCACTAATTCCCTTTTCTGCTGTGTCTAGTCTTCTATTAAATCCATTGTATCAGTCCATTTAGCACTGTTATAAAGAAAATACCGCAGGCTGGGTAATTTATTAAAAAAAAAAAGAGGTTTATTTGGCTCATGGTGTTGCAGACTGTATAAGAAGTATTGCACTGGTGTCTGCTTCTGGTAAGGGCTTCACAAAGCTTCCAATCAAGGCAGAAGGTGAAGGGGGAGCAGAGGTGTCACATGGTGAGAAAAGGAGCAAAGAGGGGGAGGAGGCTCTTAGACAACCAGCTCTCAAGTATGAACTAATAAAGTGAGAACTCATTAATCATCTCAGGGAGGGCACCAAGCCATCCATGTGGAATCTGCCTCTATAACCTGAATACCTCCTACCAGGTCCCAAATTCAACAACTGGGATGAAATTTCAACTGGAGATTTGGAGGGGCCAAACATCTAAACCATATCACCCATCAAAAGAGCTAATTTCAGATATTGTATTTTTGATTCTAAAATGTTCACTTGATTATATTTTGATTTTCCAGTAAAACAGAATAGTGCCTGTTGTTTTTTTCTCTTTTATTCTGTTAAAAAATATATTAGTAAATTATTTTTAAATACTTATTTACAAACTCTAACAGAAGGACCATCTATGGGAATGCCTCTCTTGTTTTCTAATTATTGGTTACCTGTTCCTGTCTTTCTGCATGTCTAGCAATGCATGCCTCTCTTTTTTCCCCTACTTATTATACTGAGTGTGTTGACCTGCTGTGACTTACTATCCCTGTCTTGGAAGCAGAAGTCCTCCCTTATTCCTCGAATTTCTCTACCTACATTGCTGGAGTATTGAACTACCACTGCTTTTATTTATTGAAAATCTGCTTGAATATTGGATATTACTGGTTAAGTCTGGTCATTATTTTTATCATCAAGAGTACTATAGCACCTTACCCATTCAAAAGCCATCTAACCATTTCTTCTATAAAGAATAATGAACAAGATAATCCTGATAGGCCAACATCAGTGGCACAAAACCAATAAATTTTTACTCACAGAATTTCTTAAGAATAAATACACACACCTGATATGCTGTGCTGCAGCAGATAGAGCACAGAATTTAAAGACAGAACACCTGGCCTAAACCTCATCTCTATCATTTACTAGCAAAGTCACCTTAGGTAGAACACTTTGAGGTAAAACTACTTTGAGTTTTAGTTTTCATTCATAAAGCTATGGCAAAGACAAAATAGTACAATACATATTTTAAAGACCTTTGTAAACTATACCTTACATAATATTACATGGTTTACAAATCTACTGATCAAAAGCCATAAATTAAATAAACACGGAGACAGGGGTATAACAGACACATGGACAATAAAAACTGACTATCAACCATATAACATCAAGGGAAGAGTGAAAAGCTACTTTAAAAGTACCATAAAAACCTAGGGTAAGCCATTTAATATAGGCATAAACAGCTAGTACTTATTTCAACAGACCCTAAGAGCTATTACTTTACCTTAACATAGTAGTGATTAATATTTATGACAAGAAGTTTGAATCTGAAAGTAATACCTTGTATGTTATTAAAATACAAAAATGTCTAATTAACTTTGGAAAGACTACAATCAAAAATAATTAAATAAAAATTCTGGTTGGATGATTTGCAAGTGCATTTGTTTCTACTTAGAAGCCTTTACACCACGTGACCATACAAATAAGTTTGTGAATAAAATGAAGTATCTACATCATTAATTCACTCTTACTAATGGAAAACTTTGTAAAAGGTATTTTTCAGAAGTCTTGGAAGAAAATATGTAACAGACTGTGGCTAAAAAAAGATCACAAGAGAGGGTGAAATCAACATTCTCAGAAAGCAAAAAGTAAAAGGAATGATGGGATGATTGTTTGAAGGAAAGGTCAGAGAAGGCACATGGCACAGGTTCTTGAAAACAATAATCACTTGGGGAACTCTAAAGATGGGATAACAGGGTTGTGAAGTAGGTAGTACACTAAGCTTTAATGACGTTAAAATTTCAATGTTAAAAATTTTTATGGGGAAATAGTACACAGAAGTGAAATAAAACTGTACCAAAAATGATTGTAAGTATATTTATGAATGAGTTAAGGCAATTATTCCAGAGTTGACCATGGAAACAGACTTAAAATATCAGGGGTATGCAAGAAAAAACAAGATTTCAAAACAGTACTAAATAAAGGAAATATTTATTATAAAAGAAAAACAGGTATTAAAAACAGAATAACACTTGTTATTAAAAACAGAGATAGGACCAGGATCTTTTTCATAAATTCTGCTGTAACACAAACTGTGCAAACATGATTTCTCTAAACCTTCAAAGTTATAGACCAAAACTAAGAGTAATTTCATCCTATATTTAAAGACAGAATAGAAAATGCAACAGTTGCCTAATTTTTACATACATTAAGATTTCATTATGTGATAAATGTTATTATTTGCTAACTAAACCAAAGGTTTATCAACCAACTTCTAAAATAGTAATATCTCAAAAAATCTCTGTAAAGACAATTTTCAAAACAATTCAGTAACTTTATGAATAAACCAATATACCTTAGCAAGTGATTTTACAATAGGATTCTCCATAATTCCCTTGAGGAAAATTAGGTCTATTTCTTCTGCTCCTGTAGATGAGGGCAGCTCCGTAAGGTTTTCCAAGACTTGCTGCATTGCTGCTGAAATAAAAGCAACATAAAAAAAACCAAAAACTTAAATTCCAAGCCATTAGGTGGTAACATTATTTTAAAAATGCAAATAGACAGACATTAAGAATGCTTTTTTAAAAAATCACATTTTTAAAAAACTGAACTGTTAAACTGTGTGAATTTCAAGTTTACCTCCCATGAATTAGTAGCAGGATATATTTTTATATGCAATTTGGGCTTTATCAGACTACCTATACATACTTACAGCCTTGCACTTGCTTTATATTTTTCAAATTTAAAAACATTACTCAAGAAGAAATATAAAATCTGAATAGACTTATAGAAAGTAAAAATATAGATTTACTATCAAAAAACTTCCCACAAGCCCAGAACAAGCATTCAGTGGTGAATTCCATCAAACATTTAAAGAGGAATTAAAAACAACACTTCACTAACTCTTCCAAAAATTAGACAAGGGAACACGCCCCATTCATTCTATGGGGCCAATTATCCTGACACTAAATCCAGTCAAAGACAGAACAAGAAATTATAGCCAATATACCTTATAAATACAAAAATCTTTAATAAAATCCTAGCAAACTGAACCCAGCAACATTTAAAAAGGACTGTACACAAGGACCAAGTTCAATTTATCCCAGGAATAAAAGAGTGGTTCAACATATGAAAATCATGTATACTATATAAACAGAACACAGAGACTCTTGTCTCCAAAAAAAAAAAAATTAAAAATTAAAATTAAAAAAAATTAAACAGAACAAAGAACAAAAACCAAATGACATATCAGTAGACTGACAAAAAATATGTGACAAAGTTCAAAACCTTCATGATAAAAACATTCATTTAACTAGAAGGGAAATTCCTCACCCTAGATAAAAGGCATCTATGAAAAACCTGCACCTAACATCACACTTAGTGGTGAAAGACTATTAAGCTTTCCCCCTAAGGTCAGGAATAAGACAAGGTTGTCTACTTCTGCCATTTCTATTCAACTTTGTATTGGAGGTTCCAGCCAGGGCAGTTTATCCAGATAAAGAAATAAAAAGCATCCAGATTGGAAAGGAATAAGTAAAACCATCTTTATTTGCAGATGTTATCATCTTATATATGGAAAATCCTTATACACAACAAATTTATTAGAATTAAAAAGTTCATCAAGGCTTCAGGATACAAGATCAAAACACAGCAATTGTATTTCTATATACTAGCAACAAACAATCCAAAAATGAAATTAAGAAAACCAGTCTTTTTATATTAGCATCAAAAACAGTAAGAAATTAATGTAACAAAAGCAGTATAAAATTTGTACCCTGAAACTATAAAATATCATGGAAAAAATAAAAGAAGACCTAAATAAATGGAAAGACATCCCATATTCATGGATTGGAAGACTTAATGTTATTAAGATGGCAACATTCCCCAAACTGATCTACAGGTTTAATGCAATCCCTATTAAAATCTTAGCTGCCTTTTTTTTTTTTTGCAGGAATTGACAAGCTCATCTACAATTCATACAGAAACACAGGACATCCAGAATAGCCAAAATAATCTTCAAAAAGAAGAACAGAGTTAGAGAATTCATACTTCTCAATTTCAAAACTCATTAAAAAGTTACAGTAAGCAAAACTCTGTGGATGTAGCATATGGACAGATAACTAGAGTCTAGAAATAAATCCGTAAATTTATGGTCAATTGATTTTTGACAGAATGGCAGGACAATTCAATAAAGAATAGTTTTTTCAACAATTGGTGGTAGAACAACTGGATATGCACATCTAAGAGAGTGAAGTTAGAACTCTCCCTCTTCAATATCAGTCTTAACTTTATTAGGACTACTTTTATTAGTTTTAAGTCCTTTTGATGTTTCTTTAGAATAAATTTACTAATACAGCAATTGTTTTTAATATTAACTTTTTTATTAAAATATACTGCGGGAAGTCAGATGGGTACTACTAAATGGCTAATAACGAAATACAGCAGTTCTTTGTTCCATGCTGCCCACTCTTCTCCCAACTTATCTTACTCCCCCAAAATAATTACTATGCATTTATTAGCTGTTTCTCTAAATCAGATCTATTAATGGTTTTTTTCCTGGATAATGTGCTAATGGTGCTATTTTTTGACTGACCCATTTTGGACATTATCTATTTTCTGTTAGAATACTAGAATTTTAAACTTTTACCTTCTCTTCAGACTCTCAATTTGTTATAAAATCAATAATGATTTTCATATGGAACATTTTTCCACATGTTCCAGCAAAGTTTTTCACATTTCTATATTTTTCCAAATGCTAAAATATTTTTCTAGTACTCTATCAGATCTATTTCCTAACTTCTATTCTTGATTTCCATCCCAAAGCATTCTTTTCTTGTGCTTTAACTGGGACAGGTTCATCTATAGGTCTCCTACTCAGTCTGTGTAAATGACTGACAATTTTGGAAGAGATGAACAGGAGCATAATGTGCACTGTATAAGAGGAGGAAAACTAGTATTGGACTAAGATGAAGAAAAAAGACACTAGGAAATAGGCTGGGTGTGGTGGCTCACGCCTGTAATCCTAGCACTCTGGGGCCGAGGCAGGTGGATCGCTCTAGGTCAGGAGTTCAAAACCAGCCTGAGCAAGAGCGAGACCCCATCTCTACTAAAAATAGAAAAGAAATTAATTGGTCAACTAAAAATATATGGAAAAAATTAGCCGGGCATGGTGGCACATGCCTGTAGTCCCAGCTACTCGGGAGGCTGAGGCAGAAGGATTGCTTGAGCCCAGGAGTTTGAGGTTGCTGTGAGCTAGGCTGATGCCACGGCACTC